>CAUYON010075699.1:0-15719 GCA_963573935.1 Arctocebus calabarensis
TCCTTCATGGCATTTCCTTGATCACTATATAAAGACATTAATACTCTACCTTTAATAAGTTTCGCCAGTACCCTGCTAAGATGCACCGTAGGTGTGTTCCCACTAATTGCCCTCCCTCTACCCATCCTCCCCCCACCCCCATAGTGGCCATTTTAAGAAGATTCTCCAGGTTATGGTCTGGGCCTAGAGCCAATTTTTGGAGTTTTCTTTGAATGTCTGGAGCTGCTTGAGTGATAAATTTGTCTTTTAAAATAATCTGACCCTCTGTGGAGTCAAGTGTCAATTGGGTGTGTTTTCTCTAAGCCTCTTTTTTTTTTTTTTTTTTTTTTTTTATAAAATCATAGCTGCGTACACTAGTGCAGTCAAGGGGCACAATGTGCTGGTTTCATATACAATCTGAAATGTTTTCATCAAACTACTCAACATAGCCCTCATGGCATTTTCTCAGTTATCATATGAAGACATTTGTATTCTGCATTTAGTAAGGTTTGCCTGTACCCTTCCTTCTAAGATGCACCATAGGTGTGACCCCACCAATTACCCTCCCACCACTCCAACTTCACCCCTCCCCTCCCTTGCCCCTTTCCCCATATTCTTGTGCTACAGTTGGGATATACCCTTCATATGAAAGCTTATAAATTAGCTTCATAGTAGGGCTGAGTACATTGGATACTTTTTCTTCCATTCTTGACTGAATTTGATTTCTGACATCTCAGCCATTTGTTTATGAATGGGATCTTCAGTTGTGTCTGCCATATTGTTCCTTGTGGGAGTTGATCTACTCTGGTTATTCATGTTTCTGGAGGTTTTCTGCTGATTCCACCCCATGATTATTTTACACCAGTTGGCTAGATGAGCAGATAAGGTGAAGTTGAGTTGGGGGCTCCTGGAGTAGTGATTAACCAGTCCTTTGCCCAGGAGCTGGGAGTGGTATCTGTACCTTTTCCCCTAGACCTTTGCAAGGGACCCGTACAATGCTTTGGCCTGAGACACTGGGGACCTGCTTGGTGTGTTGGGGCTAAGTGGCTCTGTCTTGTTTTCAACTGGTTTCTGTCCTACCCTAGTGAATCAGTTACTCTGGGTTGAAGTCTCAGCTGTGGAGAAATACCAGCAATTAAGTCACCCTGCCCACGGGCAACAACTGGAAAAGGAAAATCAAACCTTCCCACAACCACACACCTAGGGTACCAATTGGATAGTCCTCAGGTGATTGGCCCAATTCAAGAGGTACAAATCAGTTGTCCCAGTCAGCACTGGTGTCTGGTGAGAGAGTTCAAAAGGTCTCCGGCAACTATATAGCAGGGGTCTGCTGGCAGCTTGAGTGTGACTCACTCCGGTGCTCTGTGAGGTCAGAAGGACCCACCCAGCAAATGAATTAGTATAGGAAGGTTGATGCCTCCTTCCTCAACTTGCACCTCTGTCACACCCAGTCACTGGTTTCCCCAAAGGGCTGTGACCCGGTTCCCTCCAATGAGCAGATGCTCTAGGGGGTTTGTTCCTGCCTGAGTCACAGGGAGATCTATATCTCCTAGGTCAGGCCACCACTCTCTGCCACCAGCCAGCAGGGGGAACTGAGGTCTGATCAAGTTTGGGTGCTTAATGGAGGCTGGGACAGTTCACTCAGTTCCAGCTCCGCCCCTGATTGTTATTGCTGACACTTCTATTTTGGCAGAATTTGTTTCTCTCCTAGCTATATTCCCCTGCTGACAAGGCACCATTTGAGTTCCCAGTAAATGGGACTCTGCCCCAGTCTTTGCTGCTGCTGTGCCATGTCTGTCTCCGTTGCAATCTGTGTCGGGGTAGGCATGGTTAGAGTTCACACTGAGCTCTCAGTTTCAGCCTCTGTCTCCTGCTTTTGTCTCAGCTATGATCCCCTGGGGTCCGAGTACTTCTTAAGCTCACTAAAGTAGTCCTTCTGGCTCAGCCCCGCCCTGGGAGTATGCAGTTTCTGGGCAGCCTGCATTTCTGTCCCAGATCTGTTCTACCAGTGACTGCTACCGGAGAAGATGCCTGGCTTCCTCTGGTTGCCCAGAAAGGCAGGGAGTGTCTCTCCAAAATATCCCCAGAGGTGTGAGACCTATTGTTCCCATCACTGCCACTGCTGCTCTGTGCCGGGGGGGGGCACTGCACCTCCCTCTTCCATATGGTTCCCTCAATTCACCATCCTCTCCTTACTCCCATGCCGCAGAATCAACGCAGACCTGCAACAGCCCATGCCCTGTCCACACCTCTCGAGAAAATGCCCAAGAATCTGTACTCCATGGGGGGACAGGCTTCCAGACCTCAGGGTGAGAGTGAAGGGGAGTGCTGGGAGTTCGGAATTACAGGTAGAGAATATATGCAGTTTTATGCCTGGTGGGAGAGTGCCATGGCACACTGGTAGGTTCCCTCTGGGGAAGGAGTTCTGGTTTTTATCTCTCTAGTGGGATAAAATAGAAGGGTATCTGAACTCTGCTCGCTTGTTTGTATTGAGGATACTGTGAGCCATTCTCATGGGGGAGAGGACTCCCATCCTCTTGGAGATGGATTTTGTACCTATTGTTTGTTTCCTGGGGGTCACAGCTCACCTCAGCATGGTTGATGTGCGTTCTTCAACCTTCTCTCTTGGCTTAGCTCCGAACCATCAGCTTACTTGCTAAACTTCTGTCCTTTAACTCTCCTTCTGGACGGGAGCTTCTGTGGAAAGCTGGCTCCAGTCGACCATCTTGCCTCTGCCCCCCCATGCCGTGGAATTTTAACTATAAGTTCAAATGTACCATGAGGTAAAAAAAAAGATTTAAAAACACTGCTTTAAAGTCTGTTTTCTACAAAGTACACAATGCAGTTGCTAAAATTGGGGGTTAATTTATTAACATCATCTAATATTTATTTATTAATATTTATAAAATTTATATTATTTAATGTTAATGTTTTAAAATATCACATAATATTAAGAGCACATTGAAATATTGTCAGTTGTCATAATCTAGTTTAGATTCATCTGTTGCGTTTAGCTGTTATGTCTCTTTAGTCTCCTTCAGTCTAGAATAGCTTTTTTTTTGTTTTGTTTTTTTGTTTTTGAGATAGAGTCTCAAGCTGTCTCCCTGGATAGAGCACCATGGCATCACAGCTCACAGCAACCTCCAACTCCTGGGCTCAAGCCAGTCTCCTGCCTCTGCCTTCCAAGTAGCTGGGACTACAGGCGCCTGCCACAACGCCCAGCCATTTTTTTGCTTGCAGTCATCATTGTTTTTTGGTGGGTCTGGGCTAGATTCGAACCCGCCAGCTCAGGTGTATGCGGCTGACACCTTAGCCCGTTGAGCCACAGGGGTCGAGCCTAGTTTTGTTTTTTTTTATTGTTGGGGATTCATTGAGGGTACAGGAAACCAGGTTACCCTGATTGCATTTGTTAGGTAAAGTCCCTTATACAATCGTGTTTTGCCCCCAAAAGGTGTGGCACACACCAAGACCCACCCAGAAAAGTTTTTTTTTTTTTTTTTAGACAGAGCCTCAAGCTGTTGCCCTGGGAAGAGTGATATAGCATCACAGCTCACAACAACCTCCAACTCCTGGGCCAAAGCAATTCTCTTGCTTCCGCCTCCCAAGTAGCTGAGACCACAGGCGCTTGCTACAACCCCCGGCCATTTTTTGGTTGCAGCCATCATTGTTGTTTGGCGGGCTTGGGCTGGATTTGAATCTGCCAGCTCAGGTGTACGTGGTTGGCACCTTAGCCTGCTGAGCCACAGGTGCCCAGTCGATCACAGGACAATTTTTTGCACAAATTCCTTCAGTTTTGGATTGTGTGGTATTTACTTATGATTAGATTTTGTCTCTGCATCTCTGTCAAGAAGGTGGCATCCAATTTTATCTTGCCTCATTACTGATGATGTTCAGTTTGATCACTTGATTAATGTGATGTCCTCTAAGCATGTCCATAAATAGGTTATTCTTTTTCCTTTTGTTTTTAATTATTTTGTGGCAGGTACTTTGAAACTATATATATTAGGCTCCATGTTTTGAAAAGAATATAAAAAAATTATAGACATTTTAAGTTACCACATTATTTTATATGTATGTATACTCTTAATTTCATGTATTAATTAATGAATTATAATCCATTATTCTTATCTGTTTTGATGTTCAAATTGTCTCCAATTTGGTCAGTGAGAGCCCACTTGAAGCTGGTTGCTGGATTCTTTTGACATATCCCTGTGGTTCTTTGAATACTTCCTTATTTTCTGGTTGATATTCCAAGTTTATCTTTGGGTTTTTTTTTTTTTTTTGTAATTAAATAACATTGAGATATAATTTTTATACTGTATTATTTTCAGTAGCCCCTGAGTTGTACAATCATCAATACTACTTAATGCAAGAACATTTTCATTGCTTCAAAAAGTAAGCCTCCGCCCATTAGCAGTTCCCATTTCTTTTTCACCCTAACTTCTTGCCACTATTAACTTACTTTCTGTCTGTATGGATTTGTCTATTCGGGACATGTCATATAAATATAATCATACAATATGTGGCCTTTTGTGTCTACTTGCCTTCACTCAGCTTGTTTTTAAGGCTCATCTGTATAGTGTCAGGAGTCACTACTGGTGTTCCTCAACCTACCATGAAATGGGATTACATCTTGATGAGGTGGAATGCAGGGGGGGTGATCATAGTTTACTGGAACCTCTAACAGCTAGGTTCAAGTGAGCCTCTTGCCTCAGCCTCCTGAGTAGCTAGGCCTCCTACTACCACACCTGGATAATTAAAGTAATTTTGGGGGCAAACATTTTTTTATTACCTAGGCTGGTTTCAAACTCCTGGCCTCAAGTGATCCTCCTGCAGCGTGAGTCACCATTCTTGGCACAGGTTGAAAATATCTTAAGTTTAAAGTGTATTTTGAGGGGTGGTGCCTGTGGCTCAAGGAGTAGGGCCCTGGCCCCACACACCAGAGGTGGTGGGTTCAAACCCAGCCCCGGCCAAAAATTGAAAAAAAAGTGTATTTTGTGTCAGGTGCAGTGACTTATGGCTGTAATCCTAGCACTCTGGGAGGCTGAAACGGGTGGATTGCTTGAGCTCATGAGTTGGAGACCAGCCTGCGCAAGACTGAGACCCCATCTCTACTAAACAAATAGAAAAATTAGCCAGGTGTTGTGGTGGATGCCTGTAGTCCCAGCTTCTTAGGAGGCTAAGGCAAGAGGATCGCTTGAACCTAAGCGTTTGAGGTTGCTGTGAGCTATGATGTCACGACACTCTGTCCAAGGTGACAAAGTGAGAATCTATCTCAAAAATAAATAAAGTGCATCTTTGATATTTTCAACTTAAGTGGGTTTATCTGGCAGTAACCCTATTATAAGTTGAGGAGCATACTGTATATGTATTGTTCTTGCACCATCATAAGGGTGAAAATTATAAGTTGAACTATTGGTTTTTGTTTTGTTTGGTTTTTCTTGAGACAGAGTCTTACTTTGTCGCCCTCGGTAGAGTGCTATGGCATCACAGCTCACAGCAACCTCCAACTCTTGGGCTTAGGCAATTCTCTTCCCTCAACCTCCCGAGTAGCTGGGACTACAGGTGTCCACCCCAACACCCGGCTATTTTTTTGTTTCAGTTTGGCTGGGGCTGAACCCATCACCCTTGGTATATGAGGCCATTGCCCTACTCACTGAGCACAGGCGCCACCCAAGTTGAATTATTGTTCAGTTGTGATCCCCTGTACTTCATTCTTTTGGTTGCTGAATAATATTCCATAGTATGAACATGCCACATTTTATTTCTTCATTCATCATTTGATGGAAATTATATAGTTTCCACTTTTTTGGCTATTATGAATAATGTTGCTATGAACATTTGTGTAAAAGTCTTTGTGTGGGCATAATGTTTTCAGTTCTCTTGGATTCTAAGATTATCTTGTATTTTTTCTTCCCCAGCCTTAGAATAGCTATTTTTCCAAAGACCCTTGTTTCTTTTTAGCACAGAATAGGATTTAGAAGACCGGATCTGAGTGCTTGGTGTATCATTGCTCTTTGATACTCTCAAATGGACAGAGCTAGGGGATATGTGGTATATATTTATGTAAATGTGTGCATATATACACATTTACATATAATATATGTACATTTTATTCCTATGTCTGTATATAGTAGAATCTCTGTAAGTTGACCACCCAAAGGACTGTAACAAACTGGTCAACATACAGAGGTGTATGTTGAGGTGTTGAGGTGGTCAACATAAATAACTAGGCCTACTGTACTATTGTGTATATGCGGTTTATGTCTGATCTGTGAAAATTAGGTCAACTTAATGTCATTGTAGGGAGGTGGTCAACTGTGAAGGTTCCACTATATGTTGAAAACCCTAAAATCACATCAGTATTCCCAATTCCAGTGCAGCACAAAAGGATTCATTCTCGTTTTCTCCTTTTTTATATTTGTAATTCTTTTCTCTGACTTAGAAACTGCCTCCCATTATTCTTGGTTACTGATTTGATCAATGCCATGATTAGTAATCAGTCTTTCACCTTTGCTGCAACTCTGTCCCTTGTGCAAATTCCTTTCACATCCATTCTGGTCTCTGACCCTCCATACCTGGCTGCTCTTCTGCATGAACATCATTCTTTTTTAAAAAAGATTGTGATTGTGGTGTGGCACCTGTGGCTCAAAGGAGTAGGGCGCCGGCCCCATATGCTGGAGGTGGTGGGTTCAAATCCAGCTCTGGCCAAAAAAAATGCAAAAAAAGAAAAAAATTTGTGATTGTGGCCCACCGCAGTGGCTCATGCCTTTAATCCTAGCACTTGGGAGGCTAAGGCAGGTAGCTTGCCTGAGCTCACAGATTGGAGACCAGCCTGAGGAAGAGCAAGACCTCATCTCTAAAAATAGTCAGGCATTGTGGCAGGCACCTGTTGTCCCAGCTACTTGGGAGGCTGAGGCAAGAGAATCCCTTGAGCCCAAGAGTTTGAAGTTGCTATGAGCTATGACACCACGGCACTCTACCAAGGGTGACAAAGTGAGACTCTGTCTCAAAAAAAATTTTAATTGTTATTATTATTTATTTTTGTATTGTTTAGTATTCATTGAGGGTACAAAGAATTAGGTTATACTAATAGCATTTGTTTGGTAAATTCCCTCTTATAATTATGTCCCACCCCCAAGAGGTGTGACCCTCCAAGCCCATCCCTCTACCCCTCTCCCTCATTCCCCTATCCCACACTATATATTTTTTTTTCTGTAGAGACAGAGTCTCACTTTATCGCCCTCAGTAAAGTGCCGTGGTGTCACACAGCTCACAGCAATGTCTAACTCCTGGGCTTAGGCTATTCTCTTGCCTCAGCCTCCTGAGTAGCTGGGACTACAGGTGTCTACCACAACACCTGGCTATTTTTTTGTTGCAGTTTGGCCGGGGCTGGGTTTGAACCCACCACCCTCAGTATATGG
The DNA here is from genome assembly GCA_963573935.1 of Arctocebus calabarensis. NCBI lineage: Eukaryota > Metazoa > Chordata > Mammalia > Primates > Lorisidae > Arctocebus > Arctocebus calabarensis. The sequence goes on from CAUYON010075699.1 coordinate 7,404, forward strand.
GGCCAGCGTCCTACCTGCTGAGCCACAGGCACTGCCCAGCCATGGGCTTTTTTATTTGAGACAGAGTCTCAACTCTGTAACTCTGTCACCCTTGGTAGAGTGCCATGGCATTATAGCTCACAGCAACCTCAAACTGTTCAGCTTAAGCAATTCTCTTTCCTCAGCCTCCCAAGTAGCTGAGACTACAGGTGCCTGCCACAACACCTGGCTGTTTTTTTGTTGCAGTTGTCATTGTTGTTTGGCAGGCCTGGGCTGAGTTCAAACCCGCCAGCCTCGGTGTATGTGGCCGGCACCCTAACCCCTGAGCTATGGGCATCGAGCCTATAGTCAACTTTTCTTATGCTATCAAAATAAATATCCTTCTCAGTCTACTTAGTCTCTAATTTTTCCATACCAGGTTGATCCCCGTGTGAATTCTCTCCTATATTATTCAGATTGCTGTATTCCACTAGACCATCTCTTCAAAAGGATGCCATCTACCTGTTTGAGCTCTTAATCCTGTCACTGGGTCAACCCCTACATGAATGCCCTTCTGTTCCTACTTGTGTGCCTATATACCCCATTCTAGGCTGTTTCTCCATGGACACCCCTCATTTCCTGACTCTGATCTCTTGTGCCATACTATAGACAACCTCCTCAACCTACTCTGGCTCTGATGCTATGCACCAGGCTGTCTCTCTATGCTTCCCAGGCTCTGTTACCCCAAACCAGGTAACTCTCACATGTATAACAGTTTCCTTGCCACATTTGGACTCCATTAGCCTCACAGCAGGCCACCCTTTGCACTTAGATGTCTGCCTTACCTTTTTTTAAATTTTTAGATACAGAGTCTCACTCTATTATCCTGGGCTAGAATGCCATGACATTGTCATATCTCACAGCAACCTCAAATTCCTGGGCTCAAGCGATCCTCTTACCTCAGCTTCCTGAGTAAGCATGTGCTAATTTTTCTATTTTTAGTAGAGATGAGGTCTTGCTCTTGCTCAAACTGGTCTTGAACTCCAAAGCTAAGCAATCCACCCTCCTCAGCCTCCTAGAGTGCTAGGATTATAGACTTGAGCCACCTCCCCTGGCTGAGTCCACATAACCTCACAAGAGCTCTGATACCTCCCTCTGGCCGATGTGGCACCCTTACCTCTTAGCAGAGAGGCCTACCATGTTCTGCTTTAGGATTGAGTTGCTTAGGAAGGGAAGAAGAACTTCTTTACCTTTTTTCTTGAGCTGTTTTTTTTTTTTTTTTTGCAACTTCCTTTACATTTTGTCTTATTGCCTTTGAATAGTTAATATTGACCCCTAATTTTCATCTCACAAATTTTTTGTATATATTTACACTTAAATGTTGTTTTGATTTTTCTTTTGCATGTATATGTTTTCAACAAGGTGGACTGATTATGATTTTCATAAATAGATAAGTATTTTTCCCTAATCTACTAGGAAAACGGGTTACCAAATCAAGAGGAAATTACTAAGTAAGTAAAAGTTACTTTACTTGTCTGAGGCTTAGTTAAGTACTAGGAGAGTTGTGTCCTAGCATGACTCCACCCAGTTCCAGGGTTACTAATCAAATATTCACCATTTCTGTAAGGGGAGGATCTGTCTGGCAAGTAATTCTGTTGTTCAGCATTAGACTTCTCCCTTGTGATTTGTTGTTGTCATCATTCTTTAATGTCAAAATCATCAGCTTTTAAATTAAGTGCATCTAATAAGTGCCCCTCAGAAAATTAATTTTTCTTGTTTACTTAAAAATATTTAGAATAGGCTCGGCTTCTATAGCTCAGTGGGCTAGTGCAGCAGCCATATACACTGGGGCTAGTGGGTTTGAACCCGTCCTGGGTCTGCCAAACAGCAATTTGACAACTGCAACAAGAAAATACTTGAGTGTTGTGGCAGGTGCCTGTAGTCCTAGTTACTTGGGAGGCTGAGGCAAGAGAATTGCTTAAGCCCAAGAGTTTGAGGTTGCTGTGAGCTGTGATGCAACAGCACTCTACCAAGGGTGAAATAGTGAGAAACTGTCTCAAAAATATATATATATATTTAGAATAGAAATTCAAGTGTAATAAAGCACTATTGATAAAATTGATCTATCACATGGTACCCCAATTTAATAATTATATGCTTTTATTCATTATTCTGTGTGTAATATTAAGTATATTAATGTAATGCATTAAATTTAATATATTACATTTAATTTTGTAAACATTAGAATGAGTCAAATTGATAATAGATTTATATGTGGATAAGATATGTATGTCTCTGTATATCACTGTGTTCTAAATGATTTTGTATATCAGATCAAGATAAAATATAGCAAGAAAATGTATATCAAAGTGAAGGTTTTAGATGATTACATAGGGATTTAAGAAACAGGAGTGGATAAAAAATATATACTACTGTTGTAAATACCTTTCAGGTGTTTCTGCCCAGTTTTCCTTCATAGTCAGATGCTTTGGGAGCTGGTACTATTGGGGGAACCCCTTGTGGTCATGGCACCATCACCATCAGAGTCTTCAGAGACTGTACTGGCACTTGTTAAGTGAGTATATTTGGTTCCTGTTGGTGATATTTGCAGCATTTTCTTATCTCTAGTATGTGTACCAAAACATGATTACATTGATCCACACAACAGCCCTGCCAGAACATAGTGCTTATTATAGCACCATTTAATGTATGAGAAAATTGATTCAGGCCCCATGAGGGCTGGAATCATGTTTTTGATGTTCTACGTGACAAGCACATTCATTAATTATATGAAGTTGGCCCTTGATAAATGTTATTTGCATGAGTGGTCAGTGTTTAGTCAAAGGTGTACATAGCTAGTGAATGGTAGAGCCTATCTTCTGCCTCAAACCCAGTTTATTCTTTTAGTATACCATTCCACATTATATATTTCAATGTGTCTTTTTTGTTCCCTGAAATGAGTTTGCTGTTTATAGAAATAAATAAATTATCCTTTTGGATATATACTGTGTGTATAGATGCTTCACGGTTATGGAGTAGGGCCTTTAATTTCTGTATCCTTTGTTTTACATGTTTGTCCTGCTCCACAGCTGTATTTCTCCATTAAAGTACTTCAGTGATTTCCGACCTTATTTCACTATTCACGATAGTGAATTTAAAGAATATACTACCCGTACTCAAGCTCCGTGAGTAAACAGAATAACTTTTATTAACCAGGTATTATCTTTATAACCAAAGTTATGTAGAATCATTTTTTGTAATAAAAGTTTAATTTCAGTTTTGAACATAGGTAGATAGATTTTATAAAAGGAAGATTTGAGGAGCTGCCAGTAAAGCAGAATGCTGCAGATTTCAGGAGTTAGTACCCTATTTTCTTTGAATGATTTTATTTATGAATGGAAGCTATGTTGTTGTAAATAGCCATTAGACTACACTTTCAATTCTACCTTTATGAAAAATCTTTTCAATCTGTTTCTCCCTTTTAGCTTCTGCTCTGATGCTCGCCTTCTTTTCATAGCTAGGTTTCTAGAACAACAAAAATCTCCGATTGTTCCTTAGTTACCTACAGGTTGTCTTCTTCATTTCTACTGAATTTATTGTTCCCAAAGTCATCAAGATCCTTCTTACTGGATGACTCAGTGGGCACATTATTGCCCTATTTCATTTATGTTGTTGACCCTAAATATATTTTAATCCTGATACCCTCTGTCTAGGCTGTCTGGTGGTGCATCTCAGTTTCCTTTGTAGACTTCTATTCTCTGCTAATCCCTTAAACGTTGGTATTCTCAAGTTTCATGTTCTGGGTTCTGATTTCAGACTGATAGTTCTTTCTGTACTATCTTATCTGTACTCATGGCTTTTGTTAACACCCTGTACTAATGACTGAAATCTATCTTCCTAGCCCGAATCTCTGTGCGATCCAGACCTGTGTAACCAGGAGTGTGTGTGCCCGTGTGTGAGCACACACACTGTCACCCAGACATCTTACTGGATCTGAAACTAAATGTGTTCAAACTGAACTTTTTCTGCCTCCCTCTTTTCTCCCCTAAAATTATACTTCTTCCTTTTTCTTTTATTATGAATGGCATTAGTTCCTACTTAGCTACCAGAAGCCTAAGTTTTCATAAATTTCTTCTTAACATGCTCCACTTCAAATTTTTTTTTTTTTTTTTGAGACAGAGCCTCAAGCTGTCACCCTGGATAGAGTGCCTTGGCATCACAGCTCACAGCAACCTCCAACTCCTGGGCTTAAGCGAGTCTCCTGCCTCCGCCTCCCAAGTAGCTGGGACTACAGGCACCCGCCACAACACCCAGCCATTTTTTGGTTGCAGCCATCATTGTCATTTGGCAGGCCCAGGCTGGATTCGAACCCACCAGCTCAGGTGTATGTGGCTGGCGCCTTAGCCGCTTGAGCCACAGGCGCAGAGCCATCCACTTCACATTTTTAAAAAGTCTATGAATTTGGCTTCCTAAAATATTTCTTTGCTTTTTTCCTTTAGTTGAGACAGTCTCACTCTTTTACCCAGGCTAGAATGCAATGGCATTAGCCTTGCTCACAGCAACCTCAAACTCCCGGGTTCAAGTGATCATCTTGTCTCACTCAGCCTTCTGAGTAGTGGGACTATGGGTACTCACCACAACGCCTGGCTAATTTTTCTTTTTTTAGTAGAGGTGGGGTTTCATGGGGTTTCACTCTTACTCAGGCTGATGTCAAACCCCTGAGCTCAATCTTCCCTCCTTAGTCTCAGTTTCCCAGAGTGCTAGGATTACAAGTGTGAGCCACTGCACCCTATAATATACACACACATACATATATATAAATTTTTTTTTTTGAGATAGTCTTACTCTGTTGAGTGGGCTAGAGTACCAGGGTCTCAGCCTAGCTCACAACAACCTCAGACTCCTGGGTTCAAACAATCCTCCTGTCTCAGCCTCCCAAGCAGCTGGGACTATAGGCATTAAAATGTTTCTTATAATATTTGTTATATTCTTTCCATACCTCCTTTCCCAGTCTTACTGTCTGTAGTCTTTCTCATATTCCACTGTTGCTTTTCTTCTAACCGCTAACCCCTCCTCTCCTTATAGAGTATCTTCTAAATTTCCCCCAGAACAATCTTTGTAATAAGCACATACCTTTCATGTGGCATTCATCCATATAGTTATGTAGTAGTTTCCCTTTGCCTATAAAACCTAACCTCTTAGCGTATCAGTTTGGTACTTAATGATCTGGGCAGCATCTCCCCATCTACTCTAATTCTGACTATTTATCTTTCCTGCTTTGTGCTTCTGGAATGCTGAACTACATAGTTCTGCAGAGACCACAACCTTGCTTTATTGCTTTGCCACATACTCTTTGTTTTCCTATATTACCCTATCCACTTGGCAAAAACTATTCATCTTTCATGTCTTCATGTAAATGTCATCGCTTTCATGAGGCTGTGTCCTTTAATCCCCTGGTACACATAGGTTCTTTTTTTTGGAGACTGAGTCTCACTCTGTTGCCCCAGGCTACAGTGCCATGGCATCATAGTTCACAGCAACCTCAAACTCCTAGGTTCAAGTGATTGACTTGCCTCAGCCTGGAACTACAGACACCTGCCATAATGCCTGGCTAATTTTTTCTATTTTTGGTAGAGACTGGGTCTCACTCTTGCTTAGGCTGGTCTTGAACTCTTGAGCTCAAGTGATTCACTTGCCTCAGCCTCCCAGAGTGCTGGGATTACAGGTGTGAGCCACTATGCTCAGCTGACAGAGGTTCTTTTTGACTTGTGCATTTTACACCACCTTCACTGTCTTCTAATTTCTGACATTATAACTGGTTATGAATACCCTTCTTTCTGTATGGTGTTGAATGGACCATGTCTTTTCATCTTTATGCCTATTGCTAGCTAAACATGTTGGCTGGAATGTAGTTGATACATAATATGTTGAATAAAAGAAAAAGATAATACGTATTATTCACTGAAAAGAAATTATAAGCTATTCTTCACTGATTTAACATTCTTTTCCTTATATCGTTTTCTTTTGTTTTGCTTTTATATAGGCCTTCAGTCATATTAGGAGTAACCAATCCTTTTTTTGCTAAAACACTCCAGCACTGGCCACATATTATTCGAATAGGAGACCTTAAACCTGCAGGTAAATTTTAAACTTGGTGTTTTGTTTTTAGTGTGTCATGTTGCTGAGCAGGTGTATTTATTTCTTTGTTTTCATCATTTGGTTAGTTTTTAATATTTATGGCAGCTTTCTTTCAGGCCACGTAAATAAAGGCCTTCTAAAAAGCATATAACTTCCCACTAAAATATGCAGGTTCTTATATACGATATCTGACAATTAAGTTTGCGAACTCATCTTAGAAAATGTGCTATATACCTCATTTGAATATCACTATAGTCACCTTGGAAGTACTCCCCTTGGAAAGCTATGCACTGATGCCAGCACCTACTCCATCCTTCAAAGTGATTTTGGAACTTTTTTTTTTTTTTGAGACAGAGCCTCAAGCTATCACCCTGGGTAGAGTGCTGTGGCATCATAGCTCACAGCAACCTCCAATTCCTGGGCTCAAGCGAGTCTCCTGCCTCTGCCTCCCAAGCAGCTGGGACTATAGGCGCCTGACACAAGGCCTGGCCATTTTTTGGTTGCAACTGTCATTGTTGTTTGTGGGCCCGGGCTGGATTCCAACCTGTCAGCTCAGGTGTACGTGGCTGGCACCTTAGCCACTTGAGCCACAGGCACCGAGCCTTTTTTTTTTTTGACAGATTTTCACTCTGTCACCCTGGGGAGAGCACCTTGGCATCATCATAGCTCACAGCAACCTTGAACACTTGGATTTAAGCAATCAGCCTCAGCCTCCCAAGTAGCTGTGACTACAGGCACCTATCACAATGCTCAGCTAATTTTCTATTTTTAGTAGAGAGGAGGTCTTGCTCTTTCTCAAGCTGGTCTTGAACTCCTGAGCTCAAGGAATCCACCCACCTCAGCCTCCCAGAGTGCTAGGATTACAGCTGTGAGCCACTGTGCCAGCTGTAGTTTTAGAACTCTTTTTCTAGAATGGCCATCAAAAGTGTTGTTATATTACCACTGATGTTATGAATATCATCAAAATGTCTTCCTTTTAGTCTTTCCTTTATCTTTGGGTAAAGAAAAAAGTCTCCGGGGGCTAGATCAAGTGAGTAGGAAGTGTTTCAATGTAGTTATTTGGCTAAAAACTCTCTGACAGACGTGCTGTATGAGCTGGTCCATTGTCACAATCCAAGAGCCATGAATTGTTGGCCAAGATTTTCGGTTAAGATTTTTCTATATCTCTATTAGTGTTTACTTGGTTTGCTATGCTTCTTACAGTCAGCTGATGATTCTGATGCACAATTTCACAAATGTTTGCAGTGTTTATCAATTTTGCTCTTTACTGGCTGCCCTGACCTCTATTCATTAATCATGCTTTCTCTTTCCTTGGAAGAACTGATTAAATCAGTCTGTACAGTGACATTTTCTTGATGGCATTATCCCTATAAACTTGGATTAACATGTCCCTGATTTCTTTTGCATTCTTGCCAAATTTAACAAGAAATTTACAAATGTTTGTTCATTGCTCTAATTCAAGTCTTTTTTCTTTCTTTCTTTTTTTTTTTTTTTTTTGAGACAGAGTCTCACTTTGTCACCCTTGGTAGAGTGCCGTGGTGCCATAGCTCACAGCAACCTCAAACTCTTTGACTCAAGCAATCCTCTTGCCTCAGCCTCCCAAGTAGCTGGAACTACAAGCGCCCATCGTAACACCCAGCTATTTTTAGAGATAAGGTCTTACTCTGGCTTAGGCTGGTTTTGAACTTATGAGCTCAGGCAGTCCAATTGCCTCGGTCTCCCAGAGGGCTAGGATTATAGGCATGAGCTACTGCATCCAGCTCAAGTCTTTTTCTTTTCTTTTCCTGGAGATAGAGTCTTACTCTGTTGTCCTAGGTAGAATGCCATGGTATCAGCCTAGCTCACAGCAACCTCAGAATATTCTCTTACCTCCAGCCCCCCTAGTAGCTGAGACTGCAGGTGTGTACTACTACACCTAGCTAGTTCTATTTTTAGTGTAGATGAGGTGGTGATTTTTTTTTTTTTTTTTTTTTTTAGAGACAGAGTCGCACTTTATCCCCCTGGGTAGATTGCCGTGGTGTCACACAGCACACACCAACCGCCAATTCCTGGGCTTCGGCGATTCTGTTGCCACACCCACCCGAGCAGCTAGGACTACAGGCGCCTGCCACAATGCCCAGCTATTTTTCTGTTTTGCAATTCCGCTGAGGCTGGTTTTGAACCCACCACCTTTGCCATATGAGGCCGGCGCCCTACTCAATGAGCCACAGGCACCGCCCG
>CAUYON010075701.1:0-10675 GCA_963573935.1 Arctocebus calabarensis
GCAATCATGGGGTACAATGTTCTGGTTTCATATACAATCTGAAATATTTTCATCAAACTGGTTAACATAGCCTTCATGGCATTTTCTTAGTTATTGTGTTAAGACATTTGTATTCTACATTTAGTAAGTTTCACCTGTACCCTTGTAAGATGCACCGTAGGTGTGATCCCACCAATTACCCTCCCCCCACCCATCCTCCCCCCTCCTCTCCCCTCCCTTGCCCCTTCTCCCATATTCATGTGTTATAGTTGGGTTATAGCCTTCATATGAAAGTTATAAATTAGTTTCATAGTAGGGCTGAGTACATTGGATAATTTTTCTTCCATTCTTGAGATACTTTGATAAGAAAAATATGTTCCAACTCCATCCATGTAAACATGAAAGAGGTAAAGTCTCCATCTCTCTTTAAGGCTGCATAATATTCCATGTTGTACATATATCACAATTTAAAAATCACATTATAACAAAGATATTTGTACCAGAATGTTTATTGCAGCCCAATTCATAATTGCTAAGTCATGGAAGAAGCCCAAGTGCCCATCAACCCATGAATGGATTAATAATAATAACGCCGCCACTTTTTAATACAGTTTCTCATGGTGTGGTGATCCCCAATCATAAAATTCTTTTCATTGCTACTGCATAACTATAATTTTGCTACTGTTGTGAATTGTAATGTAAATATCTGACATGCAGGATGACCCCTGTGAAAGGGTTGTTCGACCCCCATAGGGGTCATGACCCACAGGTTGCAAGGAAGTCAATTAGACATGGAAGAGCGGCAATCAGAGGGTTTTGACTCACAGAAATCTGTGGCAATAGTTGACTGATCCTAAGTTTCTTAGAAATAAAATAAATATACAGTCCACTAAGACACAACTAAATGGTCTAGTGGATGAAAACCTAATTCAAATATTAGTAGTGAGGATGCACGGGCTTTAAGACAATTTTCAGATTAAAGTCCATTCATATACATCGGTCCATTCATCTAAGGGGAAGCTGAATGCTTTCCATGAGCTGATGCCAATTACAGGTTTGTTCTTGAATGTGGCATTTTTAGTAAATAAATCAATATAGTCCATGAAATTTGATATGCAACATTTAACCTAACAAATGCTTTCCTCCCATTCCTATCGGTTTAAAAAAAAAAAAATCAGAAGCCGTTTTTTTCTTTGCATAGCAAGGACAACAGTATGAGTTTGCTATCTTGCCTCAGGGCTATATACATTTTTCTGTTTCCCATCATGTAGGTTGAAAGGAACTTTATTATTTTAGTAACTCACAGGACATCAAGGTGGCCAATCATATCAGTGGCAAACAGAACATGGTAATGTGATAGTATGAATATATATTTATTGACCTGGAAAGAATTTCTCAATATATCAAATAGAAAAATGTTATAAAATAGTTTCTATACTATGACAGTATTTTGGCATAAAAAGCTTATCTTATTTAGTCTAGAAAAATCTGTATACTAAATGTTAATAAAGTCATCTTCACATAGAGTATGGGTGATTTTCCTTTGTCCTTTACATTTTTCAGTTTTATCAGAAGTTTATATAACTCTATTTGATATTTATGATAATAAAAAAATTGATTCCAATATAGAAAAACAAGAATCAATTTCCAGAATCTGAGTTGAACAACTGAGAAAGGCTTGAACATACCAAATGTCTGGAAAATTTTACTAAGCTTTGTGTGACTATCCTCATAAAAGATCTAGACCAATGGCCAAGGCTGGCCTGAACTAGCAGGCGGTGACTAAGTCTGTCCATCTGGGTTATTTGGCAGCACTGAGGAGCAGGGAAGGTAGAAAGCATTCTAAATCCCCCCTTCAGAACTCCCAAGGTGCACACACAGGTTGTGTGTCAGCAAGGTGAACAGAATTAGGAATGAAATAAAGAAACCAGTAGATGGGCCTCCCTAAGTTAATGACTCTTGACTCCCAAATCAATGCAATATAAAGTTATTTCAACTTCTACCCACACCTCATTAAGATTAATTCATTTTCACTATGTGTAAGGTGCTGTACTAAACACCAGATATAAAAAGGCAAATTGATTCCTGCCTTCATGGAGCTTATAGTCTAGTGGGGAACTTCCAGGCTGAAGGTCAATTACAGTGTTCTCTAAATGACATGAGGGGCAGTGAGATGGCTGTGAAAGGCGTGAGCAAGAAGGCGATTCAGGGCCAGTAGCAGGGAAGGGTTGCAGAGAGAGGTAACTGGACTGGGCTCTGAACAATGAATAGGAATAACTAATTGAAAAAAGGAGTGTAGAAGATGACATTTGGGCAAAAGAGAAGGTGAGTCTTCTAAGTAGAAGAAATTTTGAGTCATCTAAGAAATTTTGACTCTTATTTTGGTGTATGATTTTTTTCCTATAAATATTGACCCTTGCGCTTAAATATTTTTAAGGATAGTGACTTGCTTCCGCACACGATCAATTCCATTTTGGGCAGTGCCTGTGGCTCAAAGGAATAGGACACCAGCCCCATAAGCCAGAGGTAGTGGGTTCAAGCCCGACCCTGGCCAAAAAAAGAAAGAAAAGAAAAAGATGGATTCCATTTTGAACAGCTCTGTTTGTATACACGTCTTTAAATAGAGTTCCACATGGCGTCTATAGATTCTATCCATTGATGTACTTCTGCACTTTGAAGCTGTACAGAGGAGCCGGAACATTCTTTCCAGTTTGAAGCTCACAATCAAGTCCTCTCCTTATCACTTTCAACAGTTCTTCTTTCCAGTGTAATTTCAAAGCTCGTCAACATCCTAGTCCTTCTCCCCTAGACGTGCTATAAGACAACAAGGTCCTGTGGAAATCTTAAAACATATAATATTGATCATTCAGCAAATATTAATTCATCATCTACTACAGGACAAATAATTTTCTAGGTTTAGGTAAAAACAGAGTAAATTAAACGGATACAAGTTCTGACCTCATGGAACTTATATGGGGAAGAGAATAAATCGATTGGCAGGTCGTTTGATTGATTGATTGATCAATAGATGATGGTAAACAAACACAGATGCTGACACACACATTTTAGAATAGATTCATAGGCTTGGCGCCTGTGGCTCAATGGGCTAAGGTGCCAGCCATGTACACCTGAGCTGGCGGGTTCGAATCCAGCCCGGGCCGCCAACAACAATGACGGCTGCAACCAAAAAATGGCCAGGCGTTGTGGCAGGTGCCTGTAGTCCCAGCTACTTGGGAGGCGGAGGCAGGAGACTTGCTTGAGCCCAGGAATTGGAGGTTGCTGTGAGCTGTGATGCCACAGCACTCGATCCAGGGTGACAGCTTGAGGCTCTGTCTCAGAAAAAAAAAATAGATTCATAAAAGCAAACTTCTTGGTCAAAATGTGAACAATTCCCATTCCACATAAAACAAAACGAAAAACAAACGATATGCAAGCTCAGGAATTTTGATATCTTGTCAAATTCCCTTCTAGAATTTTTTTCCCAGTTTCTTTACCCACCAGTGATGGGTGTGGTTTATAATTTTCTACCAATATAGCCTCCTACCAATTATTTAAAAATATTTCCAATTTTGAAGGCAAAAAATTACATCTATTTTTAATTTGCAGGCTTTATTACCAGAAAGCCTAAACATTTTTGCCTTTTGCAATCCACTTACTTTATGTCTTTCACTCATTATTCTGAATGTACTTTTCTTCAGTTCCAATACTTGCAAATACTTTGTCATGTAATAAGGATTTTAACCTTTTGTCTCTCTTATATGTTAGAAATAGTTTACCATCTTGCCATGGGTTCTTTTTGTCACAGAAGTGTTTTTAACTTTAGTGTTTTGGCTGCCAAATCTATCATTTCCTTGACACTTTCTGGTTCTGGCTTTGATTATAGTTCTTGCAAAATTCTCCCCTACTGTGCCTTATAAATCTCCATCTATAATGATTTCTGGTTATTCTATGAATTTTAAAGCCTAATATTTCATTTTCTATAATTTATTTTGTTGAGTGAAGTAAGCTAGGGATCTTTACAGTTTTTATAGTTTCCCCCTGGAAAAAAATCCAGTTGTCTCCATAACATTGTACCCTCATTTATTTTAAAATCTTATTGATAATTCTATTTATGTTTCCATCTGAACAGATCACATATAAACCCAGATTTTTTAAAACAATGTGTTTAGTAAACACAGATGTTGGGGGGTTCTAAATGGATATTTAATAGGGTTACAAACCATTAGGAGAATATTCTGTTTGGCAGAATTCCAAAGGTGCCCATGGAAGCCCAGGAAATAGATTTGTATGATGAGAGGAGGGTTTGGCGGAGCAGAGATTGATGGTTCTTCGATCAGAGACAGCCCTTACTCAGATGGAGCTATGGAGGAATGATTGCCCAGAATGGACACTTTTCAATACATATTTCTTTAAATCTGAGTTTATATGAGATCTCCTCAGATAGAATTATAGATAGAAGAATCAATAGAATTTCAAAATAAATGTGAATATAGCATTACTGAAAATTATTAAACATTTTAAAATATATACTGTATAAAAAAAAACAATGACTACCCTAGACACGTATTCCTCCACGGCTTTACCTAATTAGTAAGAATCCAAAACTTACAGCAGCAGCAGCGGCAAGGTTAGTAAACCTGGAAAAGAGCATCTGAGGTCTCAGGCAAGACAGCTTTCTCCCACAGAGAAGTGGGTGGCCAAAATTCAAGTGGTTTCTCTGAAAGGAAACCACAGCTGTTAAAATGCCAGGATGCTGAAACATGCAGGTGTCCAATTTGGATTTGCAGGATAAACTGGAGAATGTGACTAAATAAGAAATTCAGTTAGAGATTTTCCCTCATACTTGTGAATGTGTTTCCCCTAAGGACACCCCCGGAGGCTGCCATGACGCAGCCTGTGTCAGCCTGGACATAAAGGCAGCACACTTGACCCAGACAAACATGTCCAAGTTCCAGCTCAGAGAGACATTAAAGACAGTTAGACGGTGTCCTCCATAATCAGCTGTCAGTTGTGGGGATTGAAGAAATAAGTGAGGAAGGATTGGGAAAACTGACTCTGTCTCCAGGACTGGCTGCCTAGAAACCTCACATGTTTGTGAAGGAAAAAGAACTGTGTGAACTTGACACTAACTCATATATCCTCTGGTCAAGAATAAAAGAAACGCCACGTTAGATTTCAGATGCTTTAGGAAGTGACCTCCGAACAGCCCGTTCTCATGAATTAGAAGCAGAAGCAGTTAATTCTATAGTTGACGGCTGGAAAGGGTTTGGGGAAAGAAATCATTACTGAAAATCTCTCTCCTTCACCTGCCAACAAGTCACCTATTGTGCCATTAAAAATAGAACATAAATATCTTAATGCTGCAATTGAGTAAATGAGGTGAAGGCTGTGTTGATTAGTAGGATGTAAGCACTCCAATTTGCACAAATAATCAAAACATTGAATCCCATACTGGCATGAATGTATACATGATCTATGTATAAATGATGTAAAAAATATATATCTATAAATAAAATAAATAAACAAAACAAACAAAAATGTATCTGCAAGCTCCCCCCCCCCAAAAAAAAAGCATCATCCAGGACTGTCTGGTGAAAGGGGTGTGGTGCTGAAATTTATGTGTTCAATTAGGGGAGTTTTTCGATGTGATGAGCATTTAAATCCAGAGATCTGAGTTTGCCGACTGTGATTTTGCACTGCTGTGGGCTTCATCCCATCAGCAAAAGCCTGACTAGGACAAAAAAAACTGGTCTCCTCAAACAAGAGAGAGTGTTCGGCACCTCACCTTTGGACTTCACCTGTATCGCTGGCTCTCCTGGGTCTATGTTCGAAAGGTTCACCATGCCAGCGACTGTCCTGGCTCTCTAGGATGCCAATACATGGTATAGATTTGGACTTTCTGGCTTCTTTAATTGTGTGAGCCAATTACTTACAATAAATCTCTGTTCACACGTGTGTGTATGTGTGTGCACACACAAGCATGTCCACGCAAGGATTGTCCAGAAAGTACCCAGACATCGTTAATATAATTTTTCATATTACGTGGCTGGATACTTTCTGCTCATAGATACATGCATTGACTTTATTATATAACTTCTCTGAAGATCTCCGACTAATGCAAAAGACAAATTTTATTGGGAAAAGGAAAAGAAGTCATCAGAATCTATTTTCAAATTAGTTATTCAGCTACCTGGGCTCTGAAAGAATGGAACATAAAGTAGTTTGGGGAGTTTTTGGTCAGGGCTTGGGTTGAACCCACCACCCTCAGTATATGGGGCCAGCGCTCTTACTCCTTGAGCCATAGGTGCTGCCCTGGAACATAAAGTAAATAAGTTTTATGAAAAAGGCAAAAATAAACAAACAAAAATAAAATAAAATCACTTCCCATCCAGCGTGGATATCTGAGCATCTGCAGGGCATTGGGAAATGATGGACGGGTCAACAAAAAGGAAAACAAGGAGGAAAACCAAGACGCCCAAGGCAGACTGCTCTGTGACCCTCCCAGGGTGAGCCTGAAAGTGTAACTAGGAAGTTAAAATTCCTCAGAGGCAAGAGCCACTGGACAGCGCAGGGACGCGATAAGGCTGATGTGAGTCACAGGCCAGGGAGGTCACAGATGTTTGGTCTACGTTAGAGTGAGATTACTGGCCAAGAGCCAAGACTGCTCCAGAAGCTGGGGAGAGGACTCGATCTTTATGAAATCCTATTCTTAAAAAAATAGAAAAGCAAAATGAAGGAAAAAGCAACATTAGGCTCCTCAGTGATCAGATTTCCCATGCACTGAAATTAGAGTAAGAGCTGGCTCTGTCATTTGCTATTCTGTGACCAGGGGCAAATGACTTCTCTCATCTGTAAACAACAACAGGAAAATAATTCCCATGCACACAAATACTGCAAATTAAATGAACTTACCTAATACTGTAGGCCTTTAACAAAGGTTAGGTTCCCTTCTCCTGATGCTAAAATTAAAACAGGTATGTGGCATTTTCCCTCTGAAAATCACTCTAATTTTGGAACTTATTTTCTGTTAGCCTAAAAACAAGCCCACTTTGAGCCTTTTAAAATCAAATTATTGGCATATCATGTCCCACCTAGGGTGATCAGTCTGGTGGATTCCCAACCCCTGCCACGTGACGACTGGGCAGAAATCAGGTTATGAATATAAATCATTGTCACCCTTCTAGTCCCAGTTTCAAAGGTCCACCAAGGTTGACAGCACCCTCCCTATGCTGGTCCCCAC
Organism: Arctocebus calabarensis; assembly: GCA_963573935.1. Taxonomy (NCBI): domain Eukaryota; kingdom Metazoa; phylum Chordata; class Mammalia; order Primates; family Lorisidae; genus Arctocebus; species Arctocebus calabarensis. The sequence continues at coordinate 7,220 of CAUYON010075701.1, forward strand.
ATTTGGATAGGGACTGCCCTGCTGATGTTACCGCAGTTCAGCTCAGTTACCTAATTCGCCCCCCTCCCCTCCATTCCCAGCCTGGTTCAGGCTTTCATTATGCCTTGCCTTGCCAAGGAGACTCCCAAATAAATGTTTCTAGAGCATTGATCAAATATTATCACTCCGCAGCTTGGTCTTCTCTGTAAAATGAGAATAACCACTGAGAATATCACTGTCTACCTCATCAGTTCTTATTTGTGTGTGTGTGGTTTTGGTTTCTGGTGAGGAGAAATTGAAGTACTATGGCTCATGATTATGATTCATGAACTCTTATTGTTGGTATTATTGTCATCATTACTGTCACTACCATCACAGTTATTACAAAGAATAAAGTGAGTTAGCCTGTTCTTTGAGGGCCAAAAGGACTAGTCTCCCCTTTTCTTCTCATCTGGAAAAGGGAAGTCAGGGACCCATCCCTTTCCAAACCCTGGGACCAGCATTTGTTAGAAGTGTGCAAAGAAGTCTCAGGTACCCTAGAAACTCATGCAGAACAGTGTCACGTGTGAGGTAGACCAGAAAGGAGGATGCAGAAGTGTCAGCATGTACTATCTCAGGCACTGGACATCCACTCATGTTTGAATCCCATTTGTCAATTTGGCAGCATCCATGATGAGTCTAGAATTAGATCAGAGGAGAAGGCAGGATGACCTCAGAGACTCTCAACTCTTTGCTACCATGACATTCTGCCTGTGTGTACCAGAAGTTTGCAAAAGTAGGTACTGTACATGAAACAAGCTCCATAGTGGCACTGCCTGGTTTTGAATCTGATTTCTGTAGCTCATTATTTGTGTGGCTTTAGACAATTCTTTAACCTCTTTATGACTCAATCTCCTCATCTATACAAGGTGGCCAAAAATAGAAACGATCTCAGAGTTATTTGAAAAATAAACAGCTTAGAGTCTGTAAGGAGGGTAATGCAGAATCTGACACATGATCAGAACTCAGAAATATTGTAGAAATTGGACTTCCCTACATTGACCATCTCCTTAAGTTGACCTATTTTCATAGACCAGACATGCACCACTACAGCAGGCCGAGTTCCTTACATTGACTACCTCCGAATGTTGATCTGTTTGTTATAGACCCTTGGGTGGTCAGCTTACAGAGGCTCTACTATATTAGGTATTACTGGGAGAATGATAAATATATACAATAGATATTTCTGTATCCAAATGCAAACACGTTGAACATTTTGGTATGTCCTGCTAAATTGACCACTGCTTCTCCCCTCCAAAAAGAGATCATAACAATTTACATCAACAAGCGATAAATATATTACCCACACCCTTGTCAGTGCTAAATGATATTATTTTAATTTTTTCAAAGATGATAAGTAAAAATATATCTTACTGTTTCAGTCATTTATTTAAATTAGGGTACATTTTCTATTTATTGATCATGTAGATGTGAAGTAACTGCTCCAAGTACTTATTTTTTTTTAATCTACCAAAGTTCTTGCTATTGGTTATATTCTTCTTTCCAGTCTATGAAAGTGGATTCAACAGACTCTTCATTTCTACTTTTCCATCATTGCACGCCAAAGAAAATGGTGACATCACATCCACAGCAAGCCTTCAGACTGCTCTATGCGGATAAGCAGGAGAAGTCCCCTGGTACAAGTCACCGAAGGCTTGGAGTCTAAATTCTAGTTAGCAATAGAGTGTATATTTGCCAGACCTAATTTCTAGGGTGGACACAGTGGCTCACACCTGTAATCCTAGCACTTTGGGAGGCCAAGGCAAGGGCATTGCTTGAGCTCAGGAATTCAAGACCAGCCTGAGAAAGAGTGAGACCCCATCTCTACTAAAAATAGAAAAACTAGCTGGGCATCATGGTCGGCAACTGTCGTCCCAGCTACTCAGGAGGCTGTGGAAAAAGGATCTCTTGAGTCCAATAGTGTGAGGCTGCTGTGAACTATGATGCTGCCAGCGCACTCTACACAGGGTGACAGAGTGAGGCCCTGTCTCATAAAAGAAAAAAAAAAAAGACCCGTTTTCTATACAAATACCTCAAGAACCCAGCAAGGCAGTGACTAGAACTAGCCAAGATTTCTAGACCCTCATCATCAATTCTTTTTCCAAAATAACAATTTGGCATGGGTGTCTGAGCAATGCCTGCTGCAGAAATAAATCAAATTCACACATTGATCCACCCAGTTATCTATTGATTATCTTGGTAGCTATATACTGAAATAACAGCACAGCATTTGGAATTTTTCAAGAAATGAAATAAATAAGTAAATATGCCACCTGCTCTCAAAGGAAATAATAAAACCACAAAATGAAGTAATGAGAACACATTCACTTCTTTTTTAGTTTCTGAGTTGGTCTCACTATTACCTCCATGATCACGACCATCCTGGAGCCCAGCACGGAATCAAGGTGAACTTTCGGCCGTGGGGGCCCCTCCTTTGTCACCGCGAGTAAAGCGCTTGCTGACGCGTCTTTGTGCGGCATTCAGCTGGCTTGCTCTCTGTCTTCGCTGCGTGTAAGGACTCAGTCTTCCTCCCCCGTGCCCTTCCTGCTTCTGCCAGGCTTTGACACAGCAACAAACCTCGCCAGATGTGGCCACCTTCATCTAGGACTTCCTGCCTCCAGAACTGCGAGAAATTTCTGTACTTCGTAAATTACCCAATCTGGGGCATTCCGTCATAGCAGCACAAACAGAGTAAGACGATATCTCATGCTATCCAGCATGTCCCAAATCAGGCCACTACCAGATCTCCCTGCCTGCCAGCCTCCGTCTCTCACCATAAGGGATGGAGCCACCTGTAGTCAGCAGTGCAAACAAAACAACCGGTGTCGTGCCCTGCCTCTCCTGTCCCTCAGCCCTTACCCACATCAAACAAAGCACCTTCGAATAACCTTCCAACCGACTGCCCTCTTTCCCTCTCCACTGCCATCACCCTGGGTCCCAACCTCCTCTCCTCTCCCGTGGCTTCTCTTATTTGCATAGCATCCTAATTTGCTTATATGCACCTATCCCAGCCCTCCTCTGGTGTAGCTTCCTCAGAAGAGTCAGAATTACCTTTGCGAAAGGCAAAAATCAGCTCAGAGCTCAGAGCTCATTGAGTAGGGCGCCAGCCACATACACCGAGGCTGCTGGGTTCAAGCCCAGCCTGGGCTTGCTAAACAACAGTGACAACTGCAACCAAAAATTAGCCAGGCATCGTGGTGGGCGCCTGTAGTCCCAGCTACTTGGGAGGCTGAGACAAGGGAATTGCTTAAGCCCAAGAGTTGGAGGTTGCTGTGAGCCGTGATGTCACAGCACTCTACTGAGGGCAACAAAGTGAGACCCTGTCTCAAAAAAAAAAAAAAAAAAAAAAAAAAAAACAATGGCCAAAAAAACCGCACAAAAAAATAATAATTAAAATAGCCGGCCGTTGGGGCGGACACTTATAGTCCCAGCTACAAG
>CAUYON010075704.1:0-10685 GCA_963573935.1 Arctocebus calabarensis
TAAATCTATAATTTCTTTACTTAGCTTCTTTTTGGAGGATCTATACAACACTGCTAAAGGAGTATTAAAATCTCCAACTACTATGGAGCTGGAGGAAATCACATTACTCATGTCTATTAGAGTTTTTCTTATAAATTGAGGTGCATTCTGGTTGGTTGCATAAATATTAATAATTGAAATCTCATCATATTGAGTGGTACCCTTAAAAAATATGAAATGTCCATATTTATCCTTGTTTACTTTGGCTTGTTTAAAGCCTATTGTATCTGCAAATAAGATTGGAACACCTGATTTTTTCTGTTTTCCATTTGCCTGGAATATATATGACCATCTCTTCACCTTGAGTCTAATTTTATCTTTTAAGCTAATGTGAGATTCTTGTATGCAGCAGATATCTGGCCTTAGTTTTTGTATCCAGTCAGCCAACCTATGCCTCTTTAGAGGACAATTTAAACCATTCACATTTATTGAAATTAATGATAAATCTTTAGAAAATCCAGTGGACATTTTTAGTTCTTTCATCACAGTGGAAGATGAAATTTGATAGATAGTTTCTGGGTGAGTTTACTTTTGTGGTGGAGGTTTGCGCTGGTCATTGTGGAGGATAGGTCTGAGAATATCCTGGACAGCTGGCTTAGTTATAGAAAATTTCTTCAGCATGTGGATGTTGTTGTAGTATTTAATTTCTCCATCATAAATGAAACTCAGTTTAGCTGGATACAGGATCCTGGGTTGAAAGTTCTTTTGTTTTAGGAGGTTAAAAGTTGATGACCCTTCTCTTCTAGCTTGAAAGGTTTGATCAGAGAGATCTGCAGTTATTCTAATATTCTTCCCCTTGTAGGTAATGGATTTCTTACATCTGGCTGCTTTCAGAATTTCCTCTTTCATATTAACTTTCATGACTTAATTATGATGTGCCTGGAGGATGTCTTATTTGGGTTGGGTCGTGCTGGGGTCCTGAAACTGTCTGCTATCTGAATTTCAGAATCTGTTGGCATGTCTGGAAAGTTCTCTTTCATAATCTCATAAAAAAGAGACTCTGTGCCTCGTGACGCTGCTTCATCATTTTCAGGCATTCCTATAAGGCGAATATTGATTTTCTTCAAGTTTTCCCAGAGCTGTCTGAGAGAATGATCCGTTTTTGCCTTCCATTTCTCTATCCCTTTGAGCATTTGGGAGCATTCAAAGTCTCTGTCTTCAGTTTCAGAAATCCTTTCTTCTGCTTGCTCCATTCTGTTACTGAGGGATTCTACTGCATTTCTCAGATCTTTGAGGGATATAACTTCTTGTCTCAATGTGTAAATATCTTTGCTCATTTTCTCTTTGAACTTGTTCAGTTCTTGAGACATCTTTTGGGTCATCTTTTGGGTCATCTTTTGGATTACTGCTTGAAATTCTGATTCCATCTTTTCCTCCATTGTGCTGATCTTAGTTGCTATCCAGACTCTGAATTCAACTTCTGATATCTCAGCCATTTGCTTATGCAAGGGATCTTGTGCTTCATCTACCTTGTTATTCCTTGGGGGAATTGATATACTCTGGTTATTCATATTGCCAGAGTTTTTCTGTTGATTCCGCCTCATGTTTATTTTTCACTGTTGCCAATGACCATCCTCAGAGTTGGGGAGGTGTCTCTCCCAGATCAGACCCTGGAAGAATCACTCTGTTGTTACTGGACCTTTATAGGGAGTGTTCTAGTGATTTCTCAAACCCTGCAGGGTGGAGAGCTTAAATCCTCCTCAGCCTGCTTAGAAGACACTTTAAATTGCTAACTTGGGCTAAGCAGAAGCTTTCCCAGGAAAGTGCTGTGGCTGGGATCACTCCAAAAGTGGCTATCCACTTACCCAGTGTGCCAAAACTGGTCTCACCCTATGCCCCTGAGGGCTAAGGCTGGGAGGCATCTCAGTCCCCGCCTTTAGGCTGCTCAGTCACTAGATTACTCGCTCCCGCTCGATGCCTGTTCTGTGACCCTGAGGGTGGAGCTTGCCAGGGCACTTCTCTCACAATGGCTCCACACAACCCATCACCAAACACTGGCAGCTCCGTCTGTCTCAGTGGCCCATTCTGGGGCCCCAGACAACACTCAAACCCCCCCGTACTCCTGCCCAAGTTCTCCCAAGGCAGTTCAACCGAGTGCCAAATCCAAAAGAAACCCAAACAGCTCACAGGCAAGGCCTTTCCAGCCTGCAGTCCCACTGTTGCCCCACCCATAGCTGCCGACAGGATCAGACTGAACAAACAGATGCAACCACTTGCCCAATCTGCCACTTTTGCCTTCCTCAGGGTGTCCCGAAGCCTCACGCTGTCTCCCTGTGTCCCCAAAGGGAAGTTTCTGGGCAGATCCCACCTGCTAGAGATGCCTGATGTCCTCTCTCCCCAGTGTCACCATGCCCAGCTGCAAGGAAGCTGTTACTCGTTTGCCATCTTGCTCCATCCCCCAGCAGTTTTCTTTATCTGGAGAGACTGTGAGTTACAGGCACAATGCTCTCTCCTCAGCAAGTACCAGCTTTTTGCTCCTGGTACTCAACACGTGGCCTCCACTTGTAGACTATCTTATGATTAGAGTTCTACAGTGAAATGTATTGAAATTTTATGTGAATGTATATGTTTAGATATGTTTGTGCTTACATGCTTAGTTGTTAAATAAGTTGAGTTATCAAAAGATATTGTTAGTAAAGAAAAAAAATAGAAAATGTTTTCAAACTGTCAGCATGTATTTTTGCCTGGGTTTTACTGTACATTTTTAAAAATGTTTTTAAAGTGTCAAGGTTCAACACACAGGTCATAATTATAAAACCTGCCCAAGACAAAAAAATAAATAAAATAAATGCCTGGGTTCCACCTTGGAGGGAATCTGATTTAATTGATGTGGGATGGGGCCACAGCCTCACACTATCTGACAATTACCCCAGGTGATTCTAATTTGCATCCAGAAACTATAAGGGGGAAAAGAACACACAAGAAAGTAGAAATGACCTCAGGATTTGAGAAGATCTGGAAGTAAAGTGTGGAAAGTCATTTAATTTATTTTATTTTTCTAAGATAGTCTCATTTTCTTGCTGTTGTTCAAGGACCTTCTATAAAGAATGAAGAGACACAGTTATTACCCTGAAAATAGAAAGTAAGGATGAAAGAAAAGGTGGTTTGCTGGGATGGGGCGCTGTTTACCGTTTGTGACCCCACTTTTCCAGCCCTGTGTGAGCTTCTCTCATCTATGAGAGAAGGGCCTAGAGTCTTGGAGGGCTTGAAGGAGTGGCAAATTGTCTGCATGGGAGATACAAGAGGAAGCTGAATAATGACCAGTATAAATGTGGTTGGACAGTAGTCAGGAGTCCCTTTGGGATGTGAAGTCATAGATTTATATTGTTGGCAATCTACATAGCCAGGTGATTTTTTTTCCAGCAACATTTAATGGTTCATACTTGGGAAATAGAAAGTTGCCTCTGGGTTCTGACTGGTAGGGCTGGGGTAGATGAACAGACAGAGGAAAAGTAACAACATTGTTAGAGCACCGTGGAAGTGAGCGATGTGATGAGTTTGCAGCGGGGGAGGAGAGACTAGCCTGGGCCAATAAAGAAGGATGATGTGAGAATTGATAGTCTTCCTAGGCTCCTGGTGAAGCTTCTGTACAAGCAGGGAAATGGAAAAGAGTGAAGGTTGTGACCAGTAAGTGGAATTCTTAGTTTAAGACTTCAGAAGGGGTGAAGATGTCGGTGCTGACAAGATCCTTGGTGTAGTTAAGAAAGACTTGCTGATTTTATCAGAATAATGATCAAATGGGATGAGAGAGACGGACACCGAGATCAGATGCTTGGGTTCTTAATGCCCTGAGGAGTAATTTAGGGAAGGGCATGGGCAAGATGTTGTGATGAACATTTGACAAGGTCCCAGCAGTTGTGTCCAACCTGCAGTCCATGGGCCTCATCCAGATTATATGAGGATTTTTTGCTTATCTGTGGTGGCAGACATCACTAATGCATGACTTTTATTATTATTATTATTATTATTATTTTTGCTCATCAGCAAGTTTGTTAGTGTTTGTATATTTAATGCGTGGCTCAAGACAACTCTTCTTCATCTGATGTGCAACAGAGAAGAAGCAGGTTGGATGCCCCTGCTATCCCAGGTTTGAGAACCTCAGAAAAAGGACTGCCCTGGGTTGGAATCACATTACCAACCTTCTGGGTCATGTCTGTGAGTTTCAAGTTTTTGTTTGTAAAAACAGAGATAACAGTCATTACCTCCCAGTGGATCTTAATTATTTATTTCTAGGATAAGTAAAATAATGCAGGTAAAGATCTCAGCAGAGATTCTGGTGCTTACAAATGCTCATGAAAAGTTAATTCTCTAATTTCCCCCTCCTTCCCTTATTCTTGGGCTAATCTGTGCTAATCTGAGAGTCTGAGAGGTCATCAAATAGATACTTACGAAATGCTGTACTATCAAAGTCTGCTAATAAGCTATGCAAGAAGCAGGCTTTTGTTTTTCTACACTCAATTTAGTTTCAGCTCACAGATGTTTCCTCTATATTTTCAAATAAATTTTGTGGAGTTGACATGGTGAGAATACAAGGATTCTGGAAGCATTTGAACCGACAGATGACGGGCATCCAGTTTCTTCCTTGGCTCTTGATTCAAGCATGTTGTCATTCCATTTTTTCCTCTGTTTTAGTGCAGGACTTTGGGGTGTGGGAAGCAGCCTGTTGCTTCAGGGTCATGAAGGGCACAGGAAGTATCTGTAAGGGTTTTGACCTTGCCCTCCCTAAACTCATGCAGTATCCTTTCCTCCTTAGGGAGCTTATCACTGTTTCCTGATGCCTTTACAAGCACAGAATTATGCTTTGGACATAATTCATGCTATAAAATGATTTTAGAAATCAGAGCATAGGCACCACCCTCCTGTTTCATCTTCTGCTCTCCACGCTCTCACTGTTTTCTTCTGCCCTCTTCCCAGCGTCCCTGCATCCCCACGAAGGTGGGCAGCCTGTGTGCAGTGTAGCATAAAGTAGAAGATTTGGGGAGGATTGACTGGGAGCCCTGCCCACAAACATTTCATGACTGTCTAGGGAGCTCTTTATTTCCTGAAGAGCTTTAGGTTTTTAAAAACTAAAGTCATGAAGAGAGCCCTTTAACTCCCTTACCTGTCTTTTTCCCTTCCCTGAGATAAGAATCAAACAGATCGGCAACTTAGGAAAATGAGGATGGGAAGGAAAATAATCAATTCAGAAAGGTCACTCGGTTATATATCTATATGTAGCTGTATCTATAGGTTGTCCTTATGAAGTCAACGTACTCTCAAATCTCTTATCTAAGCCTGGCCAGTGAAATAATTAGTGTTGAAAATTCCAGACACAGGAGGCGTGGCATTTTGTAGGTTTATATTAATCTTAGGGCAGGAACTCCAAAGAGGAAATGAGAGAGATACTGTTATTAACCTGATTAAAAAGCAGCCTGTTTGGCTTCATTTCTACATAGAATGCAGGACTATTGTTGGAATGTGGACAAACTTTTAGGGAGACTGTGCACCATGACCAGAGCCCTGTGTGTTATAGACTCTCAGGCTCATTGCCGACGTTAGAAAATTTCACCTTGGAGTAGATATTTCTTGTTTTTTAACAGCCTTCTGGAATAGGATAGAAATTGCTCTAAAAACAAACGTAAAGTGCTTAAGGACAAATAATAACATTACATTTTAAAATATTCAAAACATTGTAACCCTAATTAATAACGTGGAATGTAACTGAACTAAATACATGACCACAGACTTCTCTTTCACCTTAACTATATCAGAAGAGAAAGTAAAACCCCACCCGCCGTCCTTGCTAAATTTGAAAAACTACCTGTCACGATTCTTGTATTATACAAAGCCATTGGAAACTATTCACATTTTATTCAATGTGGATGGTTCTTTAAGGCAATTCTATGCTCTTTTGATGTGAAAGCAGCAGCAATATCAGGAAATTAAGTGTAGGGAAGCTGTGTGTAAGAGACCAGGGCAAAAGTATTGACCCCTTTATATAGGAATTGAGGTTCAGTTGTTTTGAGTTTGTGCAGACATTTCCTCTTACAAGAGAAACCACTATTTTGACTTCTATCCTGATAGACGAGCCTTTTTGTTTTTGAATTTTGTGTAAATGCAATCTATGTGTCTGGCTTCTGATACTCAACATCATGTTTGTGAGATTCACACATGTCATTGCATAGAGTTGTAGAGTTGTAGACTTCATTCTCAAGCTGTAACAAGTTTCATTGTGTGACAACCTCAACAAGTTACCTGTTTTGGTCTTGATGGACATTGGATAGCTTCCAGGTTTTAGCTATTACAAATAGCATTATTATGAACATCCTAAGGCATGTAAACATGTGTACATCTTTCTGTTGAGTTTAAACCTAGAAATGCAGTGTGTAAGATTTCTGGTTGCACCACATCTTTGCCCATACTTGGTATTTCTTGTCCTTTAAATATTTTTTTTCCATTTTCATTGAGGTATATTGTTGCTTTTGTTTTTTAATTTTCTGATCATTTAAGAAATTATTCATAATTTTATTATCTCTTGTGAAAAGCTTGTTCAAGCATTTTACTATTTTTCTATCTGTAGATCTCTATGAAAGTTTTGAGACAGACTGTGTTATGGTTCATTGTTTCTCTTCAAGGAAACTCAGGGACAATGTCCTTTCCTCATCATCTGATCAAGTTCCAACTTGTTTGGCTTATCAGTGCTGCTGGGAGGCTTCATTTGTTTCTGTCCATGCTGATTTTACCTTTCTTGAGTTTTGTATATCTAGAAACTTTTGGGATAATCTATTTCCCAAAATACTAATACTGGTTCTTTATTCTTATTCGAGTTAAAGGTGCTACTTGTATACTTTGGATTATAACTGTCAGATATACCGATTACAAATATTTTATAATCTGTGGCTTAGCTTTTGACTCTCTTAGTGATTGGTAAACAGAAATTATTAATTTGCACATAGAGAAACTTATCAGTTGTTCCATATGTGTCCCATTTCAAATTTTGTTTTCTTTTTTATTAAATCATAGTTGTGTACATTAATGCAATCTGGTCACGCAACACAATCATGGAGTACAATGTGCTGGTTTCCTATACAATCTGAAATATTTTCATCAAACTGGTTAACATAGCCTTCATGGCATTTTCTTAGTTATTGTGTTAAGATATTTATATTCTGCATTTAGTAAATTTCACCTGTAACCTTATAAGATGGACCATAGGTGTGATCCCACCAATTACCCTCCCTCCACCCATTCTTCCTCCTACCCTCCCCTCCCTTGCCCCTTTCCCAATATTATGCTGCTATAATTGGGTTATAGCCTTCATATGAAAGCTATAAATTAGTTTCATAGTAGGGTTGAGTACATTGGATACTTTTTCTTCCATTCTTGGGATCCTTTGCTAAGAAGAATATGCTCCAGCTCCATCCACATAAACATGAAAGAGGTAAAGTCTCCATCTTTCTTTAAGGCTGCATAATATTCCATGGTGTACATATTCCACAATTTATTAATCCATTCATGGGTCGATGGGCACTTGGGCTTCTTCCATGACTTAGCATTTATGAATTGGGCTGCAATAAACATTCTGGTACAAATATCTTTGTTATAATGTGAGTTTTGGTCTTCTGGAAATATACCTAGTAGAGGAATAGAGGATTGAATGCAGGTCTATTTTTAGATCTCTAAGTATTCTCCAAACATCAATCCAAAAGGAACATATTAGTTTGCATTCCCACCAGCAATGTAGAAGTGTTCCCTTTTCTCCACATCTACGCCAAAATCTCTGGATTTATGATTTTGTGATGTGGGTAATCTTACTGGAGTTAGATGATATCTCAAAGTAGTTTTGATTTGCATTTCTCTGATAATTAAGGATGATCAGCATTTTTTTGTGTGTCTGTAGGCCATGTGCCTGTCTTCTTCAGAGAAGTTTCTCTTCAGATCCCTTGCCCACCCTGAGATGGGATCACTTGGTTCTTTTCTTGCTCATACATTTGAGTTCTCTGTGAATTCTGGTTATTAAACCTTTGTCGGATGCATAACCTACAAATTTCTTCTCCCATTCTGAGGGCTATCTGCTTGCTTTACTTACTGTGTTCTTGGCTGTGCAGAAACTTTTTAGTTTGATCAGGTCCCAGTAGTGTATTTTTGATGCTGCTTCAATTGCCTGGGGCGAGTCCTCCTCATAAAATATTTGCCCAGGCCAATTCCTTCAAGAGTTTTCCCTGCACTTTCTTCTAGTATTTTTATAGTTTCATGTCTTAAGTTTAAATCTTTAATCCAGTGAGAGTCTATTTTAGTTAATGGTGAAAGGTGTGGGTCTAGTTTCAGTCTTCTACAGGATGCCAGCCAGTTCAGGATGCCAAGCACCATTTGTTAAATACTGAATCTTTTCCCCACTGAATGTCTTTAATTGGTTTGTCAGAGATCAAATAATGGTAGGTAGCTGGGTTCATCTCTTGGTTCTCTATTCTGTTCCATACATCTTCCTTTCTGCTTTTGTGCCAGTACCATGCTGTTTTGATTACAATCAATTTGTAGTATAGTCTGAGGTCTGGTAGCATAATTTCTCCTGCTTTGTTTTTATTTCTGAGTAATGTATTGGCTATTCGAGGTTTTTTCTGTTTCCATATAAAATGATGTATTATTTTTCCAAGATCTTTAAAGTATGACAATGGAGCTTTAAAAGGGATTGCAATAAAATTGTGTATTGCTTTGGGTAGTATGGACATTTTAACAATGTTGATTCTTCCCAGCCATGAGCATGGTGTGTTTTACCATTTATTAACATTTTCAGCTGTTTCTTTTCTTAGAGATTCATAGTTCTCTTTATAGATATCTTTCACTTCCTTTGTTAGGTAAACTCCCAAATATTTCATCTTCTTTGGCACTACTGTGAATGGAATATGTCCTTGACTTTTCTTTCAGCTTGGCTATTCTTGGTATATATAAAGTCTACAGATTTATGATGTTGATTTTGTAACCTGAGACACTGCTGTATTCCTTGATCACTTCTAAGAGTTTTGTAGTAGAATCGCTGGTGTTTTCCAGGTATACAATCGTATCATCTGTGAAGAATGAGAGTTTGATCTCTTCTGACTCTAAATGGATGCCCTTGATAGCCTTTTCTTCCCTAATTGCAATGCCTAAACTTCCGTTACAATGGTAAAGAACAGTGGAGAAAATGGGCATCTTTGCCTGGTTCTTTATCTAAGTGGAAATTATTTCAATTTAACTCCATTCAATACGATATTGGCTGTGGGTTTGCTGTGGATGGCCTCCATTAGTGTAAGAAATATCCTTTCTATACCAATTTTCTTAAGTGTTCTGAACATGAAAGGATGCTGGATGTTATCAAAAGCTTTTTCTGAATCAATTGAGATAATCATATGGTGTTTGTTTTTTGTTTATATGCTGAATTATATTATATATATATATATATATATATATATATATATATATATTATATAATTTGTTTGATGTGTTGCTGGATTCTGTTTGTTGGGATCCTGTTGAATATTTTTACATCAATATTCATTAGTGATATTGGTCTATAATTTTCTTTTCCTGTTGGGTTTTCTTGGGGATCAAGATGATGTTTGCTTCAGAGAATATGTTGGGTAGTATTCCTTCTTTTTCTATATTTTGAAAAGGTTGAGTAATACAGGTACTGGTTCCTCTTTAAAGGTTTGGTAGAATTCTGATGTGAAGCCATCTGATCCCGGGCTTTTATTTTTAGGGAGATTTTGTATAGTTGATGTTATTTCAGAACTTGATGTAGGCCTGTTCAACATTTCCACTTCATTCTGGCTAAGTCTTGGAAGGTGGTGTGCTTCCAACTATTGGTCAATTTCCTTCAGATTTTCACATTTCTGAGAATAAAGTTTCTTGTAATATTCATTAAGGATTTTTTGAATTTCTGAGGAGTCTGTTCTTATTTCATCTTTAGCATTTCTGATTGATGAAATTAGAGATTTTACTCTTTTTTCCTGGTTAGGTTAGCTAAAGATTTATCTATTTATTGACCTTTTCAACAAACCAATTTTTTGATTTATTGATCTGTTGTATAATTCTTTTGATTTTAATTTCATTGAGTTCTGCTCTGATTTTCATTATTTCTTTTCTTCTGCTGGGTTTGGGGTTGGAATGTTCTTCCTTTTCTAGTTGCTTGAGATGTCCCATTAAGTGGTTCACTTCCTCTCTTTCCATTTTCTTGAGGAAGACTTGCAGTGCTATAAGTTTTCCACTTAGGACTGCCTTTGCGGTATCCCAGAGGTTCTGATAATTCATGACTTCATTAGTGTTTTGTTTCAAAAATTATGTAATTTCTTTCTTATTCTCATCTATGACCCATCTATCATTCAGCATAAAGTTATTTATCTTCCATGTTTTTGTAAGAGTATGGAAATTCCTGTTGTTATTGACTTCAACTTTTATTCCATTATGGTCCGAGAAGATGCAAGAAATAATTTCAATTCTTTTAAATTTGCTGAGGTTAGACTTGTGAGCTATTCTTTTTTTTAAAAATAATTTTATTGAATCATAATTGTGTACATTGGTGCAATCATAGGGCACAATGTGCTTCATATACAATGAGAAATATTTTGATTGTACTGTTACAGATAGCCTTCATGGCATTTTCTTGATCACTATATAAAGACATTGATACT
>CAUYON010075705.1:0-46872 GCA_963573935.1 Arctocebus calabarensis
ATATAGTGATTAAGAAAATGCCATGAAGGCTATCTCTAACAGTACGATCAAAATATTTCTGATTGTATATGAAGTAAGCACATTGTGCCCCATGATTGCACCAATGTACACAATTATGATTTAATAAAATTATTAAAAAAAAAGAAAATGTCAACATCATCAGTCATTATGGAAATATGAAGTAAAACCCCACAGAAATGCCATTTCGCACCCACCACATTAGCTTAAATAGTAATACAAGCACATGTGGATTAATGTGAACGCCTGTGAAAGTAAGAGGTCTTATATCCTAATCGTTCACTTAGCAATTCTACTCCTACATATGTACCCAAGGTAAGAGGAAAATACATATACAATCATTTGTTCAAAAGTATTTATAATAGGCAAAAGCTGAAAACCGATCATGTGTCCAGGTGGAGATTTGATAAAGAAATAGGTTTAGTCATTAGTGGAATACAACCTAGCAATGAAAAGGAATGATATCTTGGTATAACAACATGATGAATTTCCAAAACACTAGAAAGAAGCCTTATGCAAGAGAGTAGTTTCTACATGCCTCCATTTATATTAAGTTTGTTTTGCCACCATCTGGGTTCATTTCCAGTTGTTGTAAAACAGTATGATTGGGGTGGTGCCTATGGCTCAGTGAGTAGGGTGCCGGCCCCATATACCGAGGGTGCTGGGTTCAAACCTGGCCCTGGCCAAACTGCAATAAAATAATACCCGGGCATTGTGGCGGTGCCTGTAGTCCCAGCTACTGGGGAGGCTGAGGCTAGAAAATTGCCTAAGCCCAAGAGCTGGAGGTTGCTGTGAGCTGTGATGCCATGGCACTCTATCGAGGGCAACAAAGTGATACTCTGCCTCTAAAAAACAAACAAAAAGACAGTATGATTGACATCAGAAAATACTTTGACTTTTTTTGTCCTGGACATGGAATGTCTTTTACTCTTTGAGAGATAGGAAAGGTCCTGGGCATTTATGTAGGCTCAGATCTCCATTCTACAGCCAATGTTTGGCTGTCAGCAAGGTGTTTAACTTTCCTTAGACCCAATTGGCTTGTCTATTAAGTGGCTTTAATAATATATTCCTTACAGAGTTGCTATTAAAGTTGGTGAGTCATAGCACAGAACCTGTCTAGCACAGAAAAGGTGTTCACACAGTGCCATGTTTCCTTTAGAATACAGGTCGACATTCTTGGCTTAAAATAGATTCAGAAGCAAAATTAGTCTTTTACCTGCTCAGGGCTCTTTTAAAATCTTAGTGATTACAGAACCTGTGGATATGCACCTGTAGTCCCTAAATGCTGTGTTTCTGGTCACGAGGTCTGGTTGCATCTAGATTGGAAAATATTAAACATTTATGGGAAATAATTTTGTAACTTTGTGTCAAAATTTTTTCTTGAATTTTAGTTTATCGGCCTTACTATAACCTTTACAGTGCTGAAAAGTTATAAATCCAATTATGTGTTCTGGTGACATTAGCAGAAATACATATATTTGTCCCTAGAGACCTTATTCCATGGATCATAGCATAAAAATATACAGTGTAACTTCATAGCTGACCACCTTCCTACATTGGCTACCTCCTTAAGTTAACATAATTTTCACATACCAGACATGCACCACATGTACGTACTAGGACAGTAGGCCTCGTTCCTTATGGTCAACTTCCAGAAGTTCTACTATATCTTGTTAAGCTCTTTATAGATATGATCTCATTTAATTCTTATACTAAAACAAAATTTTTATATCATCTATGCATTATATACTCTGTATCATGTCTGAAATCACACAACTAGAAAGTAGGAAGTTGTCATTTACATTGTGTGATTCTGGTCCTGGTTAGCACTGTTTTGGGGAACAGCCTTCATGTAGTGTGTGTTGTCATTCCCTACTAGATCTTCTTATGCATAAGCAGGGCAAATATCTTAAAGGGAAAAAAAAGTTTCTTTAACTTTGCTGCTGTTGTATTCTAGACAAATTGTCAAGTAGTTAGTTATTTGTGCTGTGAAGTCAAGTAAATCTTGTGTCCCCTTTTAGATTTTAACATTAAAACCTTATAAGAAGTTTCATATTTTTAAAAAGTCATTAATCACAAAATTTAGCAGCTAACATTTATATTAGTAATATTATTCTTTCCGATTATATGGATCCTTTGGTTATTATTAAATGGTTCTAAAATCTACAACTGAAAAACTTTATTTTAAAAGGGCTTTGTTTGGAAGAGGAGGGAGAAGTGTAGGTTATATCAGTTTGAGATAGACTGAGAAAATGGTGCTTATGTTAGTTTGCTAGGGCTGCTGTGACAAAATACCACAGACTGATGGCTCACCCATAATTTGTTTGCTCACAGTTCTGGAGCCTGAAAGTCTGAGATCAGAGTGTTGACATGGTCAGCTTCTCCTGAAGTCTTTCTCTTTGGTCTGTGGGTGGCCATCTTCTTGCTTTGTTTCCACATGGCCTTTTTTTCTCTGTGTGTGCATCCCTGGCATCCTTTTCTCTTCTCATTAGGGCTCCAGTTGAACTGGATTAGGGCCCACCCTGATGATGTTATTTTAACTTAATCACCTAAATTTAAAGACTTTATATTCAAGTAAGTTACATTCTGAGGATGTTGGACTGCAACATATAAATGGGGGTGGCATAATTTACCCAATAACAGTACTATAAAGAGAAATTCAAAAATTAAGATGGAGACTATTTTTATAAAGGAAGATAATGAGTTTACTTTTAGAGTCTTAAATTGGGAATGTATTGTAGGTAGTTGATGATGTCACTTGGAATTTGGAACAAAATATGACTGGATGCTGATTTAAAAGCATTTGTGTAGAGGTAGATTATTAAAATTAAAGCAACATGAGGAGCTTTTTTCCCCTCTTTGCTCTGAATCAATATTTCTGGGGCAAGAAGGAAAAACAGTAGTTTAAGTAATTGTAAAAATTCTTAGAAAGCATGAAGGAAAGAGGCCATAAGAAAAATTTAAAGAATAAGATTTGTTTCTCATGGATTTATTTCCATAGGTCGGTAAATTTATTTTTCCTTTTTGAAATACTGGCAATTTTAAAATTTCAATTGTGATGAAAGTGTTTTTCATATAAATATTTTGCAAAGGATTTATCTAAAATAAGCCACTGATCTAACCAACTTTTGAGTTCTAAAAGCCTCAGGGGCCTCTTACAATGCTCCAGAAAATCTGTCCCTTTTCCTGGCCCCTGGCTGCTATAGTTAGAACTGCTGTGACAGAGGCTTCTGAGGCTTGTCCTGCTTGTGTGGAAGGTTCTTGCAGTGTAGGTCCCCAACGTCCTGATGTGGGAACACTGCTGCCTCTTTCCCCCAGATGCCTCTGAGATAGCTAGGTTGTTCCTGGCCCTCAGTTCTGTTTCAGTGGTTATTTAGGGAGAAGAAGGCTTCCAGTAGAACTGAACTTGATAGGAAGATAATGGTCAAATGATTTCACCGTTCCTCCTTTTGGCCATCTCTGCATCTTGTCACAAATGAGTCAGGTTTATGTGCACTCAGTTTCTTCCATACAATAACAGAAAGCACAACTATTTTCTTTCTAAACTGATTGCTTTCAGCATTGCCACATACATCATGATTCCTTAGCCACATCAAATTTGTACCAGATTTCTCAGTTTAGTTTTTTAAAGTTTTATTTTACTCAGTGACATTCACATAGTTAACATTCTAAAGTGAATAATTCAGTGGCACTTGGCATATCCACTGTGTTGTGCATCTACTACCTCTATCCTATTCTAAAATATTTTTGTCACCCTAAAAGGAAACATGATGCTAAACCACTATACATCCATTCCATGCTTCCTTTCTTCCCCCAGTTCCCAGCAACACTAATCTGCTCTCTGTCTCTAGATTTTACCTTTTCTGGATGTTTCACATAAATGGAAGTTATGCAATATGTGACTTTTCACCTCTGGCTTCTTTCTTAACATATGCTTTTGAGGTTCATCCACTGTAGCATATCAGCACTTCATTACTTTTTATGGCTAAATAATCCATTTTCTGTGTATGTCTATTCAGGGTGTCCATAAAGTCCGTGTGCGGTTTACACTTACTATTAGTATACACACACGCACACACACCCCTGTATATACTTCAATACATCACCCATTTGTCCATTGATGGATATTTGTGTTATTTCTACCCTTTGGCTATTATGACTAGTGCCTGCTATGCACTTTACTGTACACATTCTTTTGAGTACCTGTTTTCAGTTCTCTTAAATACATGTATATATGGAGGCGAGGAATTGCTGGATTTCATGGTAAGTCTATGTTTTACATTTTGAGAAACCACCAGCCTGTTTTCCATAGTGAATGAACCATTTTACATTGCCACGAGCAATGCACAGGGGTTTCAGTTTCTCCACATCCTTGTCAACACTTACGTTCTTTAAAATAAAAAAAAATCTAGTGAGTGTTTGTTAAGTGGTATCTCATTGTGGTTTGGATTTACAATCCCCTATAGCTAATGGTGGTGATCATGTTTTCAGGTGATGGTTGATCATCTGAATATCTTCTTTGAAAAAATATCTATTCAAGTCCTTCACTGAATTTTTATTGGTATCTTTGTCTTTTTCTTGTTGAATTGTAAGAATTTTATATATGTTCTAGATACTAGCCTCTTGTGAGATATGATTGACTAGTGTTTTTTTCCTCATTATGTAGAGTTGTCTTTTGACATTCTTTACAATGTTCTTTTAGTTTTGAGAAATAACAGTTTATTTTTTTTTCCTTCTGTTGCTCATGCCTTTGGTGTCATACCTAAGAATATTTGCTCAATGATTGTGAAGATTTACATGTATGTTTTCTTCTTAAGAGTTTTATGGAAGCAGTGCCTGTAGCTCAAGGAGTAGGGCGCCAGCCCCATATACCAGAAGTGGTGGGTTCAAACCTCGTCCTGGCCAAAAACCAAACAAAAAAAAGAATTTTATGGTTTTAGGTCATAGATTTATTTTTTTTTAATTCATTTATCTTGAATTAATTTTTGCATATGGTGTGAGGCAGGTGGATCCAACTTCATATTTTTGCATGTGGACATCCAATTGTCCTGGCACCATTTATTGAAGACTTTTTTCCTTCACTGAAAGGTTATGACACCCTTGTTGAATTTATATTACATCCTTTTTACAGAGCATGTAATGATATCTTAACTTTTTTTATCCAGTATGACTGCCTGTACCTTTGGTTAGATTAATTTGTAAATATTTAATGTCATATTGAAATAGTAGCATTTATGTAGACCATTTTACTTTTAATTTTCTATGTATTTTAAGTTTTTTTCTTTTCAGATTTCTTGTACTGAAAGCCATATTTAAAGTCATATTTCCTTTTGTGATATTTAATTCTTTTAATGTTGTTTTCACTGTATGTTTTTGAGGTAGATATTTGGTTGCTTTAGTGCAGAGGTGGCCAACTTCAGTCGAAGACTACATGCTGATTTTGTGAGGACTTTTTTTGCTTATCTGTGGTGTCAGATATGAAAAGTATGCAGGGACCTTTAGTTTCACTAATCAGCTTTTGTTAGTGTTTTGTGTTTAATGTGTGGCCCAGACAACGCTTATTCTTTCAATGTGCAGCAGAGAAAGAGAAGGCTGGGCATCTCTTCATCTAGCTTACCTTGTACGTCTCAACCAAACCTCCTCAGATTTATACTGGTTTTATTCCCTTGAGCCACAGAAACATTTTTGGCAATCCTCAACTTTTTTGGCACCAGGGACTGGTTTCATGGAAGACAATTTTCCATGTATTGGGGCAGGGGGTATGGGGGATAGCAGGGATCTCATAGAAGAGGAGTTCATGCAGTAATGTGAGCAATGGGGAGTGGCTATAAATACAGATGTGGTTTCCTTTACCCACCAGCTGCTCACCTGCTGTGTGGCCTGGTTCCTAATAAGCCACAGACCAGTACCTGATGAGTATCAACCCACAGCCCCGGAGGTTGGGTACTGAAGCCCTATTTAGATCTCTTTTCTCTTCTCTCTCTTAAATATGTTACAGACTCATTAGTGTGGTACTTTATAATTATTGATTAATGCAGTTTTGTTTTGTAGAAGTGAAAAGAAGAAAGAAGAGCAAGTATACATTTATAGTGTCAGACGGCACTTCTTATTTGCTATTTCTTGCTCTCTTCATTTGTTCCTGTGGAATCATGTTACCATCTAAAAATATCAATTGTATTCCTCTCCACCTGCATAGCTTCCCTATTATCAATATACCCCACCAGAGTGGTACATTTGTTGTAGCTGATGAGCTTACATACACACATTTTTATCACCCAAAACCCATAATTTACTTTAGTGTTCATTCTTGGTGTTATACATTCTCTGGGTTTGGACAAATGTTTAATGACGTGTATCCACCATTATAGTATCATACAGAATATTTTCACTATCCCCAAGATTCTCTGTGCTCTGCCTAGTAATTGCTGCCTCCACCCTAACCTCTGGCACCCAATGACAGTTTTACCAACCCCATAGTGTTGCCTTTTCCAGAATATCTTATAATCATACAGTATGCCTCTCCTTTCACTTAGTAATATGTACTTAGGATTCCATCATGTCTTTTCATAACTTGATAACTTATTTCATTTTAACACAGAATAGTGTTCCAGTGTCTATTTATAACAGTTTGTCCATTCACCTACTGAAGGACATCTAGGTTGCTTCCAAGTTTGGGCAACTATGAATAAATTTGTTATAAACATCCATGTGCAAGTTTTTATGTGGACGTAAATTTTCAGCTTCTTTGAGTAAATGCCAAGGAGAGTAATTGTTGGGTTGTTTTGCTAAGAGCGTGTTTAGTATTATAAGAAACTGCCCAGCTCTCTTCTAAAGTGAATATAACATTTTGTATCCAACCGGAGGGGGGGGGGAATGTGAGTTCCTGTTGCTCCACATGTTTGCTGGTATTTGGTGTTGTCAGTGTTTTGGGTTTTGGCCATTCTAGTAAGTGTATAGTTATCATTTTAGTTGTTTAACAACATTTCCCTGATGACATATGATGTGGAGCATCTTTTCATGTACCTATTTGCCATCTGTATATCTTTGGTAAGGTATGTGTTAAGACTTTTGGCCAGTTTTTAAATGGGATCATTTTCTTACTGAGTTTTTTGTTTGTGTTTCTAAGATAGGATCTTACTCTGTTACCCAGGCTCAAAGTGCAGGGGTGTCATCACAGGTCACTGCTTCTTCACACTCCTGGGTTCAAGCGATCCTCCTGGGTCAGTCTCTTAAGTAGCTAGGATGATAGGCATGTGCTACCATGGCCAGCTTATTTATGTATTTATTTATTTTTAACCATGTCCAACTTATTTATGCATAGAGATGGGGTCTCATTATGTTGCCCAAGCTATTCTTGAATTTTTATTCTCATGCAATCCTGATTTGGCCTCCCAAGGTGCTAGAGTTATAAACATGAGCCACTATACCTGGCCTTATACTGAGTTTTGAAAATTCTTTGTATATTTTGAATAACTGTTATTTAGCAGCTATATCTTCTGCAAATATTTTCTCCCGTCTGTGGCTTACGTTTTTATTCTCTTGACAGTGTCATTCACTGACCAGGAGTTTCTAATTTTGGTATATTGATCTAGTCAGCGGTTCTCAACTTGTGGGTTGAGACCCCTTTTTAACAATGAAAATACATTGCAGCATTAGAAAGGTTGAGAATCAGTGATCTAGCTGATCAATTCTTTGTTTCATGGGTCATGCTTTGGTGTCATATCTAAAGACTTATTATAAACCCAAGTTCATCTAGGTTGTCTTGTATGTTACCTTCTAGGAATTTTATAGTTTTGTATTTTGTATTTAGGTATATGGTCCATTTTGAGTTAATTTTGAGAAGAGTATAAGGTTTGTGTCCAGATTTAGTTTTTGGAATGTGGATGTCCTGTTTTCCCACCACTATTTGTTGAAAAAAACATGTTTGCTCCTTTGTATTGGCTTCTCTTCTTGGTTGAAGATCAGTTGGGTCTTTTTTTCCTGGGCTTTCTATTCTGTTCTGTTGATCTATTTGTCTATTTTTTCACCAGTACCACAGCACCTAGATTACTTTGTAGTGACTCACCAGTGAACCCATCTGGGATTTTTGCTTTCTGTTTTGGAATGTTATTAATTATTGATTGAATTTCTTTAATTGATACAGGCATATTCAGATTGTGTATTTCTTTGATTTTTGACATACTGTATCTGTCAAAGAATTGGTTCATTTTATCTAGGTTATCAAATTTGGGGCATATATTTATCATTCATTTAATGTCCAGGGGGTCTATAAAGATATTTCCTTTTTGATTTCTTTCTTTCTTTCTTTGTTTTTTTTAAGAGTTTTACTTTATTGCCCTCTGTAGAGTGCTTTGATGTCACAGCTCACAGCATCCTCCAGCTCTTGGACTTAGGCAATTGTATTGCTTCAGCCTCCTTAGTAGTTGGGACTACAGGTGCCCGATACAATGCTTGGCTGTTGTTTGTTGTAGTTTGGCCAGGGCGGGGTTTGAACCCTCCACCCTCTGTATATGGGGCCGGCCTCCTACTCACTGAGCCACAAGTGCTGCCCTTCTCTTTGATTTCTGATATGTGTATTAGTGATTTCTGTCCTCTTCTTTTCTTAGCCTGACTAGAAGCTTATGTATTTTACTGATCTTTCAAAACCCAATTTTTGGTTTAATTCATATTTTTCTATTAATTTCCTATGTCCAATTTTATTGATTTATGCCTAATTTTTGTTATTTTATTTTGTTTATTTTGGATTTCATGCCTGTGGGAATATCATAGAGTATACTTAACAAACCTGGTTGGCATAGCCTGCTATATGCCTGAGCTATATGTCGAAGATCAATTGGATCTTTTTCTGGGCTTTCCATTCTGTTCTATTGATCTAATTGTTCTTTTATCAGTACCACAGCATCTTGTAGGCTACAAACCTGTACAGCAAGTTACTATAGTAAATAACATGGTCAATTGTTACACCATTTTCCCATAGCCCCTACCACTTTTGATGGTTGAATATCAACCTGCTTCTGCTCTCAACCTGTCTGATTTGTACAGCCACTTGAGTTTTAGACCCATTTATAAATACAGGTGCTCTACTATGGATACACTCAGCCCCCCTTATGTAAGCATCTGGCACATGCCAGCCTCTATACTGTTCTAATTTTATTATACTAGTAAATTAATATTATGTTTTTTTAAGTGCCTATTATGTTGTTCATGTTAACCTTCCACTTAAGAAAAGTTTTGAAGATTATAGCCTCATTTTGTTCATTGATTAGATTGATCTTTTCTCTTTGTTTTTCCTTTAAGCTACCTAATCCACATTATAGTATTTGAGGATCTAGAATGCCTTTACTAAATTATTTTTCCTCAAGAAACTTATTTAGAATATAAATATCTGATGATTAAGATTAAGAAGCAAATTAGGAAAACAAAGGTTGCTTTATTATCTCTACCATTTTTGATTCCAGGTTTCTGAGAGTTGGACTTTTTGTGTTTAGGAAGAGACTTTGTATGCCTTTAGTCTAGGTTTGGATTTTCTTCCCCAGTACCTAGCATAGAGGCAGGCATATGCCAGATGCTTACTTAATCAGTGAATTAGTGAAGTGAAGGATGTAAAGCAGGTTCACTTGCATCAGTTGGCAAGTTATCTGAGTCCATTGAGACAGAATTCATGACACAGGCTTATTACTTACAAGGAGGTAGAGAGGATGGAAGAAGCCTATGGACATCTTGTCTGCCGGTCTCCCAAGGATCAGGAAAGCTTCCTGGTAGATAGAGACTCATCTGTGTGTACCTCCTTGTACCATACCTGAGGGTCCCTGGAAAACAGACCACCCAGCACCCTGGGTTTTATTCCCTCGGTGCACAGAGGTGATGGGCTAGTCTTGAAGGACATGCTGTTTTGAGGGGGGGCTGATTGGAACAGAGCCTGGGCTAGTCCAGCCAGGCTTCCTCTGTTTCAGGGTGTTTTGTTCCCAGAACACTCTACAGTTGTTCTTGAGAACTAGAAGGGAGAGAAGGGGCTAGAAAGGATCACTCTAAGACTACCCAGAGAACTTTCCTGCAGAGGGGAAAAGCAAATGCTTGTAGGATGCTCTCATGTATTTAATCTTCTGTAGCAGACACTCTACTAGGTCATTTTATGTATTTTGTTGGTTTTTTGAAAATAACAACCCAATACATTTGCTGTTATCAGAATCCCCATTTTAAATAATGAAATTTGTATAGAGAGGAATTAGGTAAATTATAATGAAGAGCATTTTCAGATTCTGAGAAGAAGCTCTGAGCAGGAAAGGGATCTTTCTTTGTATCATTGCTAAGATTGGTGGTTCTAAACATTTTTTTCTTGACACATGTGAAAGGTGACCTTTAGTATTTACGTGTCATATTGTCAGAGTTATGTGCCTTTCTGGCACTATCTAATAATGTCGTACATGCCTTTTTTTTTTTTTATTAAAGAAAGCCTGTTGGAATGTAAGTGTGATGATTAAGTGATTAAGATTAACTTCTTAAATAAGGGAACAGATGTAAACCTTGGTACTTTATTATTAATGACCATCTTGCATCTCTTCACAGGTCTTGGTCACAGCCCACAACATAATGTGGTTATGAGAATGGCTAGCTTACATGAAAGTTTAAATATGAAAGTTTAATAGAACATTTGAGAAACAACTTTTGCATTATATACAATAGTCCTCGTTTATCCACAGTTTCACTTTCTAAGGTTTCTGTTACCTGTGGTCAATCTTGGTCTGAAAATATTTCCTGGAAAATCCCAGAAATAATGATTCATATGTTTTACATTGCATGCTGTTCTACACAGGATGATGAAATCCCTCAGTGTCCTCCATCCTGCCTGGGATGTGAAATTTTCCCCTCGTCCAGCATATCAATACTACAGAAGACACCTACCAGTGCATCACTCAGTAGATGCTCTGTCAGCAGATCAGCTGTCATGGCATCTCAGGTCACCCTTACTTTACTCACTGATGGCCCCAACGTGCAAGAGCAGTGATGCTGGCATTTTGTTGTAGTTGTTCTGCTTTAATATCAGTTATTAATCACTTACATTTTCTCAATTCAACTTCATTATAGATATGTGTATGTATAAGAAGAAACATAGTTTATTCGGCACCCCCAGCCACAGTTCTGCTTTCTGTAGTTTTTGTTATCTGCAGTCAACTATGGTTCAAAAATAGGACCACATTTTTGGAGAGAGAGAGACTACATTAATTAACAAAGCTTTTATTACAGTTTACTATTATAATTATTAGTTTTTGTTAGTCTATGCCAATTTATAAATTAAACTCTATCATAGGTAGGTATGTACAGTAAGTACCATAGTGTATGTAGGGTTTGGTGGTATGTGTGGTTTTAGGCTTCCACTGAGGGTCCTGGAACATATCCTCTTGGATAAAAGGGACTACTATATTCATTCTCATTTTGAGGTCTCAAGTCTCATGTCAATGTAAAGAAATGAGGTGATTTAGAAGGAAAATTGAGCTAGGTTTAGAAGGTTGAATGAGATTTCACGAAGTAGAAGTAAAGACCTAGGTGAGAGAGGTATGTGTGATTTTCAGGGCAAGCCGGATATGGAACTCTAAGGCCGAGAAGATGATAAGAAATGAAACTACAAAAGTGGCTGCATGGTTGTGAAGGGACCTGGGGAGTGGATGTAAGTCTTGAGGGACTGAGCTGAGTGTATCCATAGTAGAGCACCTGTATTTGTAAATGGGTCTCAAACTCAAGTGGCTGTACAGATCAGACAGGTTGAGAGCAGAAGCAGGTTGATATTCAACCATCAAAAGTGGTAGGGGCTATGGGAAAATGGAGAGAATGTGCTCATGTAAACATAGCAATATTTATAGCCACATATCTTACAGGAATGCTGGTGCAGTGTGTTATCTAAACCTTTCCTTCTCCTTTAGAAGATAGGAATTTGGATTTGTGTGAGTGGTTTGATGATTTGTTAAATATACCTGCTATTATACACATATCAGAATGGCTAAAAACAAACAGACAGGCAAAAAAACACCCATATTTGACAACATGGAGTGCTGTGAGAATTAGGAGTAACTGTCTTACATGTTGCCTGTGGGAATGCAAAATGCTACAGCTACTTTGAAAACATTTGGATTTCAAAGCTCTCTTGCAAAGGTAAGGGTTATGACTGAACCATCTCAAGTTTAGATATTTACCCAGGTGAACTAAAAGATTATTTTTTCACAAAAACCTGAACATGAAAGTTGAAAGCAGCTTTGTTCATAGTCACCTAAACTGGAAACTGGGAATGTCCTTCAGTAAGTGAATAGATGCATTCACACAATAGGATACTCTTGGCACTTAGAAGGAATAAGCTGTTGATCGATCCTGAAAGTACAGTGAACATTCAGTGCATTCTGCTTAGTGAAAGAAGTCAGAACCAAGTGTGTCACAATTCTACTGTGATGGAGACAGGTGACTGGTGAATGGCTTGGGTAAGGGATTGACTGCAACCATGGAAGGCAGTATGAATGAGCTTCGGGGGTAAGAGAATAGTCCTTCAGGTACGCGGTAGACTGCTCACAACTGTATGCATTTGTCACACTTTATATATGTCTAAACACGAAAGAGTGAATGTTACTCTATGTACATATAAATAAATAAATAAGTTGTCTGGGAAACCCAAGAATGTAATATATATTGCAGCAAATAATATAACCTCACAGAAGAGGCTAGAGAAAAAGGGGCTGACCTAAGTATCTTTGGAAAACAATGTTTGAATGGATTCTGTTATATAAGGCTGAAGACAAAAAGAAATGACTTTTTTTTTTTTTCTGAATGGAAATGTTTAGATTTATTGTAGCAGTGCTATCAAGAATACATTAAAATATCACTCTCAAGAATACACATATATAGAAAGACATAAGGGATATTTCAAGTTTGTCAAAAGTGAATCTGCCAGGCCCAGCAGACTGGATAGCATTGAGATCGAGAAAAGAAAGGTTGAAGATTTTATGGGTGGGAGGTCAGCACTAATGGTCTTGGCAAGAAGGGCACAAAATGGGGGTTATGTGGTGAACTGAGTGCAGACTAAGAGGTAATCAGCAGCACATAGGCCTGAAGCATTTTGCTACTAGTGATATATACTTAGTGATATTCTCAAGTTCATAAATATTATTCACCATATCAACAGAAGCAAAACCAAAGACTATATGATCCTCTCAATAGATGCAGAAAAACCATTTGATAAAATCCAGCATCCTTTTCTAATTAGAACACTGAGGTGGCACATTTCTTAAAGTGATCAAAGCTATCTATGACAAACTCACAGCTAATATTTTACTGAATGGAGTAAAACTAAAAGCTTTTCCTCTTATAACTGGAACCAGACAAGGTTGTCTTCTGTCACCATTACTATTTAACATAGTGCTGGAAGTTCTAGCCAATACAATTAGACAAGACAAGAAAATAAAGGGCATCCAAATGGGTGCAGAGCAAGTCAAACTCACCCTTTTTGCTGATGATATGATCTTATACTTAGAGAACCCCAAAGACTCAACCATAAGACTCTTACAAGTCATCAAAGAATACAGTAATGTCTCAGGATATAAAATCAATGTCCACAAGTCAGTTGCCTTTGTATATGCCAACAACAGCCAAGATGAGAGGTTAATTAAGGACACAACTCCCTTCACCATAGCCGCCCCCCCCAAAATGAAATACTTAGGAATATACCTAATAAAAGAGGTGAAAGACCTCTATAAAGAGAATTATGAAACCCTAAGGACATAGCAGAGGATTTTCACAAATGGATGAATATACCATGCTCATGGCTGGGAAGAATCAACATTGTTAAAATGTCTATACTTCCCAGAGCAATTTACCGATTCAATGCCATCCCTATTAAAATACCAACAACATACTTTCAAGACTTAGAAAAAATGATTATGTGCTTTGTATGGAACCAGAAAAAAACCCCGTATAGCTAAGGCACTTCTTAGTAAAAAAGACAAAGCCGGGGGTATCACCATACCAGATTTTAGGCTGTATTACAAGGCCATAATGGTCAAGACAGCAAGGTATTGGCACAAAAATAGAGACATAGAAACTTGAAATCGTATGGAAAACCTGGAAATGAAACCAACAACTTACAGCCACTTAATCTTCAATAAACCAAACAAGAGTGTTCACTGGGGGAAAGACTCCCTATTCAATAAATGGTGCTAGGAGAATTGGATATTCACCTGTAAAAAGACTGAATCTGGATCTGCACCTTTCTCCACTCACAAAAATTGATTCAAGATGGATAAAGGACTTAAATTTAAGGCATGAAACGACAAAAATCCTCAAAGAAATAATTGGAAAAACACTGGAAGATATTGGCCTGGGTAAAGACTTTATGAGGAAGACTGCCATGGCAATAGCAACTACAGCAATAGTAAACAAATGGGACTTAATTAAACTGAAAAGCTTCTGTACAGCCAAGGAGACAACAACCAAAGCAAATAGACAGCCTACCCAATGGGATAGGATATTTGCATATTTTGAATCAGACAAAAGTTTAATAACGAGGATCTATACAGAACTTCAATTAATCTACAAAATAAAAACCAACAATCCCATACATCAATGGGGAAGAGAGATGAATAGAATCTTCTCTAAAGACGACAGATGAATGGCCAGTAAACACATGAAAAAATACTCATCATCCCTAATTATTAGAGAAATGCAAATTAAAACCACCCTGAGGCAGGGTGAGATATCATCTAACACCAGAGAGAATGGCCTGTATCACAAAATCTCAAAATTGCAGATGCTGGTGTGGATGTGGAGAGAAAGGAAAACTTTTACACTGCTGGTGGGACTGCAAACTAATACAACCTTTTTTGGGAGGAAGTATGGAGAAACCTCAAAGAACTCAACCTAGACCTCCCTTTTGATCCTGCAATCCCATTGCTGGGCATTTATCCAGAAGAAGAAAAAAAAAACTTTTATTATAAAGACACTTGTACTAGGCTATTTATCGCAGCCCAATTTACAATTGCTAAAATGAGGAAACAGTCTAAATGTCCTTCAACCCAGGAATGAATTGGTAAGCTATGGTATATGTATACCATGGAATATTACTCAGTCATCAAAAGAATGGAGATTTTGCAGCATTTGTACTAACTTGGATGGAGGTGGAACACATTATTCCTAGTGAAACATCACAGGAATGGAGAAGTATGAATCCTGTGTATTCAACTTTGATATGAGGACAATTAATGACACAGTGGGGCATGGGGAGAGGGGGAGAGGGTAAGAAAACAAAAAAAGAAAAGAAAATAGTGACTAATTCTCACATAAATTGGATTAAGTTTTGACCAAAGTACATTACTTAAACATTAATTTTTTTTTTTTTTTCTTTTTGTAGAGTCAGAGTCTCACTTTATCGCCCTCAGTAGCATGACACAGCTCATAGCAACCCCCAACTCCTGGGCTAAAGCAATTGTCTTGCCTTGGCCTCCTGAGTAGCTAGGACTACAGGCACCTGCCACAATGCCTGGCTATTTTTTTTATTGTTGCAGTTTGGCTGGGTCTGGGTTTGAACCCACCACCCTCGGTATATGGGGCCGGCGCCCTACCCGCTGAGCCACAGGCACTGCCCTTAAACATTAAATTTTAATTCATCTTGTTAATATGTGGTTTAGGATATTACATACTCATTTATAAATAAGGGAAATATGTTTATAATTTCCCTTTATAACAATATATTTTCTCCAATATTAATATCAGGTGTACCCAGATTAAGCAGAATGGTTTTAAAATATTTCTTCTTGGCTCGGCACCTGTGGCTCAGCGGGCTAAGGCGCCAGCCACCTACACCTCAGCTGGTGGGTTCGAATCCAGCCTGGAGCCCTCCAAACAACAATGACAGCTGCAACCAAAAAATGGCCGGGCGTTGTGGCGGGCGCCTGTGGTCCCAGCTACTTGGGAGGCAGAGGCAAGAGACTCGCTTGAGCCCAGGAATTGGAGGTTGCTGTGAGCTGTGATGCCACAGCACTCTATCCAGGGTCACAGCTTGAGGCTCTGTCTCAAAAAAAAAAGAAAAAAAAATTTCTTCTTTTTCTATTGTCTATATGATTTGGCATGATCTGTTTTTTGAAATTATCTTTTACTTTTATTTATATAATATTAGTTGTCTATTTTTTGAGACTTTGGGGAAAAAAAGCTAACTGATGACTCCATACTGAGCCTCAGAGTCAAAGCATTCTATAATAGACATACTCTTATTTGACAATGTGAACATTACTTTTTTTGCATTATTATTATTAATATTGCTTAATATTTTGATGCAGTAATTGTCTGATTTCTTTTCTGAATGTATTTATCTTCGTTCATTCTTTATGAGGTTTTTGTTTCTAGTCCTTACCTTAAACATTGTTATTGTTATTAAATTTTAAGCCTTTTTAATTCTGGGAAGGCAAAAAGTAGAAACCTAATAAACACATGTGTATGTAAAAATAAAATAAAAATAAAATAGAGCATACCCAGTTTAAAAAAAAAAAGACAAATACATGTACAAAAACATTGTATTCAAGTTGATAAATTTACTTTACACAGCTATGGCTT
This sequence comes from Arctocebus calabarensis, assembly GCA_963573935.1. Lineage (NCBI taxonomy): Eukaryota > Metazoa > Chordata > Mammalia > Primates > Lorisidae > Arctocebus > Arctocebus calabarensis. The sequence continues at coordinate 16,603 of CAUYON010075705.1, forward strand.
AGCAATTTTGAAACTACTTTGTATGTATATTGTAATTGAATAAGCAAATATATTTCACATTGTAGATATTGCAAGCTGGAGGAGAGAGAAGTTACAGATAAGCCATGGGAATTATTGGAATGAATCCTGTGATGCTGAATTGCAGTCTATCAATAGGAAATTAGGAGTTTCTGTTTTTGTTTTTTTTCCCTAAATACACATACATACACAGACTCAAGAAATAGTAAAAAGACATGTGAGTATATAATTTCCTGTCTGTGTCCACTGAGGGCACATAGAAACAGTTAGAAACAACAACTAGTATCTAGATCTTGGTTTCTAATACCATTTCCAATAAGGGGAGGAAGGACAACTTAGCAAAATGGCAGACCATGGCCAAGGCAGAGACAATACAAGATGAACTGGAGCACCATGTGCCATCAGAAAATAAGGAAGAGTTCAAAACAAAGGGAGTAGATAACATGCAAAGGACACAGCCAGTCTGAAAGTGTTCTGACTGGCCAAAGCTGAAACAGCTTGAGCAATGAAATAAACAATGATAATATTGGATTATAACTCAAAATATAAAATAAACATCCACAGTATATACCAATATATGATCAAATAATATATGATATATGATTGAATAAATATAATACATACCAGAAAAAGAAGAACTACTTTAGCTTTCAAGAATTTAAATTAGAAAAATGTGGAAATAAGGAGGGGACTAGAAAATGAATGTTTAGACTACCACAGTAGTAATTGCTGAAGGCAAAATCCATCCAATGAATCCAATGAATGTTAAAATTAATGGGCAAAACTTACTGAGAAACAGGATGTTTTTATGACTTCAAAGCATTTTCCTCAAATTATTTCTTAGTGACACAGGGAAAAATAATTATAGTAACTTTATGCATTGAACCCTGTCTGACATCCTTTTAAACAAGTGATGAATGTTGAAAATGATTTCTTAACATCATGTACTCATCAATATCATGAACTGAGGGCACACCACTACCAAATCCATACCTGCAACTCTAATCATTAGAAAATATTAGACAAACTCCAAATGGAAGACATTCTACAAAATACCTGAATAGTAGTCTCAAATGTGCCAAATTCTGAAAGCCAAAACTGTCACAGATGGCAAGAGACTCTGAGCACTGACAGCTAAATTGCTGTGTGGGAACCTAGCTTGAATCACAAAACAGAAAAGCTAGAGACAACTGCTTGAAGCCTTTAGTTTAATTAGGAGTGTTATATCAATGTTAATTTTTTAATTTTCCTAATTATAGCATCATATGTAAGATGTTAACAGTAGCGGAAGTGGGATTAAGACTATATAGAAATTCTCTATAGTGTCTTTGTAACTCTTCTGTATGTCTGAAGTTTTACTAGAACAAAAAGCTGAAATATAGTCCTGCCATTTAAACTCTTTCTTCTCTTAACTGAAGATTCTAGTCCCATAACATTCATGTATGTGGAGCGAGCACTGCCTTCTTATATATACAGGAGGGATGTGTACAAAAGCAAGGAGTCTTATTTCTCTGTCATTCTGTGTAGGTGGAATAGTTTCTGTAAGGAGCACCAGATGATCTTTGCGTTGTGTTTTCACAGTTGTTGTGCCAAGGCTGTCTGAATTATGGCAGTGTTTCTTGTTTAATGTTGCAGAATGCCTTAAGAGAGTATATCCTAGTACATGTGTAATATAAATGATGGTTTTATATAAAATGAACTTATATAGTGAATAGAGTGTTTTTATTTATGGGTTAGATGGTCAGAACATGGAAATAAATAAAATTAGACTTCTTGGTTAACAGAAAAATGTCAGGCCCAGGCTGATTCTAAACACTATTTTGATCTGGCATCGCTTGGTATTAAGATATTTATATTAGTTTTAATATTCATCTTGAGTAAACCATATTTGGAAAAATAAATCTGTTTGGAAAACAGAGAATCTTTTGAGAGTAAGCCATATATTTTTTAATTCTTTGTCTTTTATATTTGATGTTACTTACAACTTTTTGAACGTAAGTTAAGCAAAATTATATATATATATTTTAAATATATATATAATAATTATATCATGTATTATATATATTTTAAAATACAGCTGGTCCTCCCATCCATGAGTTTTTTGTGGATAGTTCAACCAACCCCAGATAAAAATATTCAGAAAAAAGTAACTCTACAAATTTCCAAAAAGTGAAACTTGAATTTGTCATATGTTGATTATGCCATTGATCCATGCTAATGAAGTGATATGTAGGCATTGTATATTTTTGTTTGTTTGTTTTGAGACAGAGTCTCAAGCTGTCACCCTGGGTAGAGTGCTGTGGTGTCACAGCTAACAGCAACCTCAAACTCTCAGGCTTAAGTGATTTTCTTGCCTCAGCCTCCCAAGTAGCTGGGACTACAGGCGCCCGCCACAATGCCTGGCTATTTTTTGGTTGTAGTTGTCCATGTTGTTAGATGGGCTAGGTCTGGATTCAAACCTGCCAGCTCTGGTGTATGTGGCTGGCACCCTGGCCACTTGAGCTACAAGTGCCGAGCCTAGGTGTTGTATTGTTGTAAGCGATCTAGACTTGGCTTAAAGTATACAGGAGGTTGTGTGCACATACTGTGACTTGAACATTCATGGATTTTGGTATCCACAGGGGTCCTGGAACCAACTCCTACAGGTATCAAGAGATGATTATATAATTTTGAAGAAATAGATGTTCAAAATCCTGTAAACCATTTTACTGTATTAAAAAACACTTTGACCATATACTTCTTGTCTTCATGGACTGTAAAAATATGAACATCAGAGTTAATGACTTTATTTCTATTTGCTTTAGCCTAGACATTGGATATGTATTGCAATAGGATGAGAGATTTGATTTACTAGCAGTAAAAGGGATAAAGAATTAAGACCAAAAACTGCAGGGTTTAAGGGTGAAAGGACGGACTAAACATTTATCATTTTTGTAGTAGCGTCTGCCAGAGTAGACTACTGAATGTTTGTGGTTTGGATCTTGTTCACTCTGAACACTTTAGGACGTTTGTAAGTTTTCTCCAGAGTAGAGTATGAGGTGGCTGTGAATTACTTTGCTAATGGTAAAAACAAACAACCCTAATATTATATCAAGGATGGTGGCATTTGGGGAGACCTGGAATTTAGAGTAGGAAAAAGGAAGATGATGGAAACTAAAGGAAATGACTAGTGGTTTTTCTTTTCTTAATGTATATATAGTCCCTCTTTGTATGTGTGTGTATACATATGCACCAGATTTTGTTTTACTTGCTTTCTGATTTGTGTGTTACCTTTGTGGCTGCATTAATTTAACCTATATGGGAATGACATAACTTAAGCCGTTTACCTGCTGAGCTGCATCGCGTGAGAGAGCTGAACTGTGGCCCATATTTTTCTCTAGGGCTTTCCACGGAAGTGAGTCAACACATTGTTTCTGGCTTTACTTGCAGTCCCTACCTAATACATCATCTTAGGTGGTTTGGAATTTTCCAGGTACAGTGTTGGAGGAGTCCTAGCCCAGAAGAACCAGAGCATGGGGTCAGTGTGCTTGGGAGACAGTGAAGTAATTACTCGTGGGGAGCACTGGATTTGACCAAGATGGATTGAGAATTTTAAAAAATTACCCTAAGTAAATGTGCACCAAACACTGAAAAATCCCTTTTCATATTTAAGTATTTTATCGTTGTATTTAAAAATTGATTTAAAATGTATACTGAGATTGTTTTAAGTGTGATTTCAACACTTTGTTTTGCACTTATGCCAAGAACACAGTGTTCTGTTAAGTCATTCAGTGACTAGGATTGCTGGCTTGTTGCCAGCCAGGGTCAAGTTCATTCAAATAAGTTTCAGTGTAGATTCTAACTCTGGGTGAGGAATGTTCCTCTTGTCTTTGCATGTTAGGTGGGTTTAGGGAGTTAGTTGTTTTAAAATGAGCTTATTAATACTTTTTGTGTTTTCAGGGTTATGGTTTTTTTTTTTTGTTCTCAGTTTTAAGACTTCATATGCAAACAGTGCTGTGGTAATAGTATCACATTCGTGTCTACTTACTGACTTTCTATGCCTGATTTGGTAAAATAACAGCTCTCCTAATCATATTGGATTAGAATCTACTGTACATCACATTGACTTAGTAGCTATATCATTTAAAGTATTACTTTAAACCTTTTTAAGAAAACACACTCAGAAGATGCTTTTCTTAGTCACATATGTGAATTAAAAAATTGTAAAAGGTAGATAAGAAACAAAAAAAATGTAGTGTTTGCCTGTAATCCCATTACTAGTTATCTACCCAGAAGAAAAAAATCATTTTACCACAAAGACATTTGTACTAGAATGTTTATTGCAGCTCAATTTGTAATTGCCAAGTTGTGGAAGTAACCTCAGGGCCTATCAATCCATGACTGGATCAGCAAACTGTGTTATATGTATACCATGGAATATTATTCAACCTAAAAAAGATGGAAACTTTACATCTTTTACATTTACCTGGATGGAGTTGAAATATATTCTTCTTAGTAAAGTATCACAAGAATGGAAAAATAAATATCCAGAATACTCCATACTAATATGAAATCAATATATAAATAATTGCATGCTCATAAGAACAATAAAACACTATTCTAGTCCAGTTCAGGGGTAGAGGGAAGCAGGAGGAGGAGGAAATTTGGCAGAAGGAGGGAGGGCATGAAGTGGGATCTCACCTAATGTGCACATTGTGAGGGTGTATAACATGGGTGAAGGGCTCTTCTATGAATGGAACTTTACCCTGGAAGTCAGAACAATAACCTAAAAATTGTACCTCATGTTAATTTGAAAAAATAAAAAAATACTAAAAAATAAATTATCTTCTAAAGAAGAAAATTGCAGTGTTTGATAAGTGGTGTATACCTATATGAAGATGTATCCATCATTAAGTATTTTATTCATTCCTTTATTCCTCAGAATGAATAGTTCTTCCTCAGTTTCTTTTCTTTTCTTTTTTGTTTTTTTAAATCATCTTTGTTTTCCAGCCATAGAAATTCATTGACTCTTGCATTCAAAATGTAATGAGTATACCGAAAGCTGAGAATGATAGCTAATTGTATATTTCAATTGGGCATTTCCCAAGCTTGTCTAGAATGTTTAATTTTCATGTATGTGGTTGAGTAAACATAATATATTATGCCTTCTAACTAGCTCACCAGGCCCTTAGAAGATAACCCTTTTCTTATTCATTGAGGTAATTAACCAGGGTGATAAGTATGTATTGATACTGATGAAGGTTTTTTTTTTTTTTTTAAAGGTTTGTCTTCATAATGTCTATTGGATTTTTTTTAGGTTTTGGTTAATGTCTGATAATGTGTCTTTTTGCAATTAATCATTATTTCTTCTTTATTCATTAATACCTTGATAGAATCTGATGGGCGACCAGGGCCTCAGTTGCGCACCAGGTCCTCACAACCTGACCAGTAAATGGGTAACTGTCATAGCTCAGAGTTGCAATAATGGAGCATTTATGTCTGGGAACCTATTCTATATCACATACAAAAACGAAAATAAATCACAAATATATGTTTTAATAGGCATATAGTAAGTATTTAAAACCAAACATTATCACTAGGCTATCTTATAACCATTCTGTTGGGGCATTGTTCCACGTGGGTGACCTTGGCTGGGCTACTTAAAATAGGAGTCCGATGATCTTTGAGTGCAAGCAACTTATTTTCCCATTATATCTTCCTTTGGCAAAAATACTTATTACTCTTCCAAGAAGCTCTGAATAATAATAATTTTTAAAATGTAAACTGGATATGCATGAATTTCTTAGGAAACCTTACATGTTAAATGGTAGAAGGAGTTTACTACCTCCTCCCCCCAGGGCTGTATTGCGGTTGTTAAAGCACCATGTCACCATGTCAGGGTAGCATCTTCTTGCTGCCTTAGTGCCTTTTGTCATAGCTCCTGATAGTTATTGCCTTACTTAGCTATCTCCTCAAATAGACTGTATGTTCCTTGAGGGCCAGGATCATCATGAATAAATGAGTACAGTAGACACAAGACAGACATGTGCACAGGTAGTGAGGGCAGGGATTTTTTTTTTTAAAAGTGGTGGCAAAGACCCATTTATTCATGAGCTACTGAGTAATGCCTAGTATGGTAAAAGCATAACTAGATAAGTATAACTCTTTAAACATTTGGTCATCATGAAAACAGAATTGATGATATTAAACTTTTTGATTTGTATTTATTCTCCTACAATTTTCTACTTTCATTAGGGAGTTTTACTCCAGCCATGAGGATGATGAGAGGATGGTAGGATGTAGTTAAGGGAGCATAATTTTTCATTTGGTGAAAACCCCCTCAGAGTGCTCATCAGTATTGGAGCTTTCATACCAGCATTGTGAATACTTAACACAATATGTCTCCTGGTATAATCAAAACCTTCAACCATGAAAAAAAATTAATGGGAATGATTCTGCACTTAATTAGGAAAAATAGTTAAAGAAATGAGTGCGTAATGATCATATAGCTTGGTCATTTGAAAAACTTTTCAATCTCATGTAGACTCCTTATTAACCAAGCTGAAGTATCCCATGGGTGGAATATGTGGCTATGATTTATATAACTTACATTTCCAGAAGAAATTCTGGTGGAAAATATTATTGTACAGACAGCACATTTGTAGTGGGTGGTAGCAGGGGTGGTGTGGTAGTTTGCTTGCATCTGTTATCTAAAGTAAGACCAGTATGAACATAAAGGCCTAGAAAATTTTGGATACTGAAGTTCAGTTTTTAAAACTTAACACAGTAATGACAGCTGCTATTTTGTGGGAACTTACCATGTGGGGGTGCTTAGAATCTATTTCACACATATTTTTCTCTTTCAGTTTCCACAGTGACCCTGTTGAAATAAGGTTTATTTTGCATATGGAGTGACCTGGCTGTGTCTCAAATAAATTGCCTAGCATTGCTGTGCTAGTAAGAGGTAGAATGAGGACAAACAATGTCTTTGAATTAGACCATTAAGAGAAGAAGAATCCCTTCGTGTTCCACTAGTCAGTTTAAGTTCAGTCCTTGCATAAAACATTGCCTTAAAGTAGGAAATTAAGGAAGAGAAGGAACATGAATTTATTAATCAGCTAGACTCATAAGGGAACAGTTAAACTTTATGTGCTAGCTTTTACTTATCTTATGGCATCCAAATTTCTGAACCTTGGCACACTTTAGTATTTTGGATTTGAGGGAGGGAAAATCATTCTGCCAGGTTCTCATGTCCTTACACCCACTCTCTACCTGCCTGTCAGAACTTGCTGTGCTTATCTAGTCTGTGTGGGAGACTCTGAACACTCTGCTTGGTGTGTGTCTTGTGGTTATGTGCGATACTGCACCAGGCAGGATAGCTGCCTAAAGATGAGGGGGCGTGGGTGGGTAGATGGCCAAGAGGAGGAGGGTATTTGCTCAAGTCACATTTCTTTATTTGTCTTATTATAGCTTCCATAGTTTTACTTTTGGACATGGGTTGTATTCTTTTTGTGTTATAATGGAGCAAGACAGCATTTATTGTCTTCTCTATTTTGTTTTAATTGAACTGAATTTCTAAGAAGGGAACGCACAATGGACCTCATTTCCATAAATATATTACTTTGGTTTTCACTTATAAGAAAGAAATTTGAAATCTGGAAATTAGAGTTCTATGAGCGGAAAGAAGGAGAATAAAAGGAAAGGAGAGCTCATAAGTACTGAATACATAGTGTTTTAAAGCCTCATGAAGGTCACTAATTTTAGAGAGTATTAAGTAACATGTATATTAGTGATTTCAGCAGCACTTTGTGTTTAGTTGCTAAAATACATGTGGTTTATGCTCATTTTGGCAGTCTTTGTTCTCCAGTCTGGGAAAAGTTAGCATCCTTGGGTGGCGCCTGTGACTCAAGGAGTAGGGCGCCAGCCCCAAATACTGGAAGTGGTGGGTTCAAACCTGGCCCCAGCCAAATACTGCAAAAAAAAAAAAAAAAAAAGCATCTTTATTTATAAATCTCTTAATAAGGAAATGGACTATTTGGCAGACCATCTTCTCTTTTAAATTTTTAAAGGAATAAATATCGAGAAATTATTTTTTTCTCAAATACTTTATGTTAGAAGTGATAGATTTACAATGTATACTGACTCATTACTTGAGATGGTAATGGTTGGCCCATTATCTGAGAATACAGGAGGCAGGTCCTAACACCAAACATTAATTTTAAATTAAGGTTTGAGGCGAAAATCTCCTTGTGTCTTTCCCACAAAGTCTTATGAAGAGGAAATGTTGAAATAAAGCCAAGTTGTTTCTCCTTATAGTTCCCTCTAAACATGGTGTTTCATAGTCTGGATTGTCTAATTAGAATTTTTCAGTTCAAAATCATTCAATGGGAGAATTTTAAGGATTTTATTTATTTTCATAGAATGTGTTTCTTTACCTTTTTATGGGCTTTAGTCCTACCCACAGGGATTTGCCTTTAGGAAGTTGGGATACACACACACACACACACATATATATATACATCACACACACAATTCTTATGGAGTTTTCTTTCCATTATTCAAACAACTTATAAACACAGAAATTTTTCTGGTAGTCTTCACCTGGAGGCAATTGAAGTTAATATTTTTATAAAGCTTTCATGTTAAGACTAACATGACAGGAATTTCAAAGATATCTGGTAATGGGATTGAGCACAGAGATCTCAGACCTTTTTTCTTTCACAAACTTTGGTGTAGGTCTGTTTGTATTATTCACATGTATTTGGCACATGTGATGAAGAATTTACATCACCTGTTATCACTGTTGTACGAAAAGTCTTAGTCTCAGACTTTGACACGTCTCTTGTTTAGAAAGCACTACGGTCTCTGTTTGTTTGTTTAGGAGTCCTGGGTTCCATTTATGTTTATCAAGTTTGTAAAGGAGCCTTTTTTTTTTTTTGGCTCTCCTCAAAGGGGCAAAAAAATTAAGAGCTGATGAATATAGAATAGTGATTTTATGACTCACCTTTTCTGCAGTGACATGGGTAGAGGGAGCATTTGTTTGAATTCCTTTTCCTATATTTTCAGAAAATCAACTTGACCCTGGCAGATAAACTTAAGTGAGACTTTGATCACTCAACATTGTGTTCTGTAGGATAGAGATTATCCTGTCTCTGAAGAAAGTATAGTCATTGTTTTTTTCTGTTGTGTGTATTTTTTTGTGTCTCAGGAATATATCATAAATGGTAGTTTTCATTTTGGAAAGTGCCACTAGCCTCTCCCTTCTCTAAGAAGCAGATCCTTAGTAGCAATGTGCTGTGACAGCATAGCAATATAGCTATGTTGTATGTATGTACGTATGCATATATGTTGAAAGAGGCTGTGGCAATTTATCACTCTCATGGAAGAACTGGCTTACCCAGAAGACAGACAACAAGAATCAAGCTCTCAGTCTAATTGCTGTATGATTAGTGATTTGTCTGTTGTTTCTCAGTAACCCCTAAGCAGCTAGACTTTATCACTCTTCAGTTATAGTTCCTTGAGCTTACAGAAATTAATTTTGCTTAAGTCGTTTGTCATTGATCCATTTTAACTCTACTAGAACAAGCTCCAGAGCAGGAAGTCTTTGAATCCCTGTGGACCCAGGCAAGTGGTGCAAACCGGTGGTCCCAGAGAGCCCTGCCAGACTGGAGTGGCCACCCTGAGTAAAGGGACTAGTGGAAAGCTCCAGCATACTAAGGACTTGTAACAATATGATTCCAGCACTGCCAGATTCTAACTGATTTTAAGAGAGCTTGTCCTTCAAATCTGCCTGAGATCCCCCAATTTCTACATGGTGGCAAACTATTTCAAATGAAAGAAAACCTAAACAACCGAAAGTGAAAACCTCCATGGGGTAAAAAACTTGTCCACTTGTCAGTTTTCGTCTGATGCTTTAAGGTATCTTGTGGTGTCTACAGCCTTGTTCTTGAAATTGGCAGTCCACAAACATAGCTTTGGTCTCATTTGTGTTCACAGCAGGAGGAGGCGCTGATGTATATGGTGAGCATTCACACATATTTCATACCTTTCTTACATGATGCTGTACTTTTTAATATTAAAAATAAGTGATGATAAAAGTCAAAGAAATGTCCAATTTGAAAAATATATTACATGACCACATTTATATAAAAAGAAGATAGCAGAAGTGTCAGTCCTGTGATCTTAGGTGGGTCCATAACCTCTGGCCAGTTTTGTCATCTGTAAAACAGGGATGGTAAGATCTACCATTAGAGTTTATGGTGATGTTCAAGTGGGGCAATAGGAGGAAGACGGTGCTTTACAAACAATAAGGCCCTTTGTGAATTTTGTCATGGCCATAAATTATTGATTTTTATTAAGAATTCAGTTAAGGTGGCTCAAAGGAGTAGGGCGCCAGCCCCATATGCCGGAGGTGGAGGGTTCAAGCCTAGCCGCAGCCAAAAACTGCAAAAAAAAAAAAAGAGTTCAGTTAAGCCTTCTATCCGACCATTAGTTAGCAGGAGTCAAGATGAACTCACGTTGCTGTTGGTTTGTGGATCTGTGACACACTGTGGCTCCCAGGAGTGGGGGTGAGTTTGGCAGTCCACCATCCCAGGAACAGTCACAAGCTTGGGCTGGGGTGAAGCTGGATTAGGCAGGCAGGAACCAAACCAAATGATCACAGGTGAGCACCAGGTAGAGCTGTGGTTTTCAAAAAGAGCATTGTAAATAGCAGCAGCACCTGGGAACCTATCAGCAATGCAAATCTCTGACCCTTACTGACTTATAATTCAAAATCTGGAGCTGGGGCCCAGCCTGCCTAGTGTTTCTCTTTCTTTTCTTTTTTTTTCTCTAGGCAAAGAACTTTATTAACCTTTCCTTCAAACTTTATTCCCAGTCTTCTTTAACTTAATTAGCTGCAAAGAATGAATTATGTATAAGCAAAAACTGAAAAGAGCTGCATTGTCTGAGGGGCTTGGGCTTAAAAATATTGGAGATCTAGATTTTATTAGATCCATAAACAAAAACAATTTTAAAAAGCAGTCATAATATAAAATAGCTGCTCCCAGTAATTTCTTCAAGTTTCATCTTAAGAAGTTGACTCAATTCAGTTTGCCTCATCACAATTCTCCATGAGATCTGGAACTTCATCACCTTCATCCTTGCCAGCAACAAGTGGTGCTTTCCCATCCAGACTGTTCAGGCAGAACCTCAGCCCACCTTCCTCAAACCAGGCAGACTGTCTGCACTGAGCTGGTCTACAAAATTGTGTCTCAGCCTGGCCTGTAATGGTGAAAGTGTTTGCTGCCAGAGATGTCTAAACTTTAGGGTTGTTAAAGTAGATCCCTGTTCCTTGGTTTGTAAACACGTTCACCTCTTCAGTACCAGGGATAATTGTTTACCCTTAACTTCTTTTTTTTTTTTTTTTTTCAGTTTCTGGCCAGAGCTGGGTTTGAACCCGCCAGCTACAGCATATGAGGCCAGCACTCCACTCTTTTGAGCCACAGGCGCCGCCATCCCTAACTTCCTTAAGGAGAACTAAAGTTCTTTATCATCTGTTGTAGCTGCTCTATGACTCACCTTCTTTGTGCAAGCAGTTCCTATCCCACCAGTGTGTACTTGTGCTTGCAGTTTAGCCAGTTTCTCCTGCTTGGTTCATGAGCATTTCTTTCATCTTGTTAAAGCACAAAGGGGGCCACATGGGGGACTAGATTTGGTGCTCAGAGGATCTTGGGTAGACCAGCTGAGTTTAGGCTCACACACTCTGGGATGCAAGATAGCCGCCTGCCTAGTTATAACAAGCTCTGCAGGTGACTCTGTGGTTTGAGAGTCTTTGAGGTGGAGGGTCATGGTAAGGAGGAGAAGTGTAGGAGGGAAGACTGCCTGGAGCTGGTGGGTTAGAGGAGATGAGGAATTGAGGAGGGCAGGAGCACCAGCTTGAGGCCCTTTTTATTTTAACACATTGAATGCTACACTAAAAAGTCTTTTAGTAGACAAGTCTTTCTTTCCTTCTCCTTCTGATTATGAACAATGTCTCCTTTAAGACTATTATCCCCATCATACTTGTTCCTCCACAAGTCTAAACCTTGAAGTGATATGAAGGAGACTAATAGCAAGGAAAGAAAATTTCATTTCAGTAATGAAGAAGACTGGCAGGTATACAATACACCCACAGAGCATCTCAATAACCCTACCACAGTACAATTCACTGTACTTCTACGGTCCAAAGATAAATATTGGCAGTTTGAATGAGTTCCTTTTTGTCCCTCAAGGAGTTAAAGGGCACCAAATACATACTGGGCAAGGAGTTTCCTGGGAGAGTTAGATATAAAACATTAACCGATTTTTGTCCCTGTGATAATTCAATACTGAAATGAGGCAAGTACTGAAGAGAAGGGACAGTTTCCATACTAAAAAAAAAGATTCCTCAAAACCACATTGTCATCTCTTATAATGAATCCAGGGAGTCCCCAGAAATAGAAAATTAGTTTCAGGGGATCCCTGAGGCACTTTAAAGCCTTAAAGAATTACAGTAATAATAAATTAGAGAATGCTCTTCAGAGGCTAACAGAGCAGTAAAAGCATTAAAATCAGGTCCAAACAGTTATGTCCACATTACAGCTGCTCAGCACTCTTTGGCTTAGATGACTCGCCAATTACCTTTTAAAAGACATACAATTTAACACACTAAGTGGAGAATTTTGTTTAGTGGTAGCATGAAATTTGATTCTTAATGGTAGCAGCTGTCTTCATCCATTTCAAACTCAAGTAATATTAAATACATTAACACAATGCATAAAAGTAAGAATACAACGAAGGGGGAAAAAGCCAAAACTGACAAACACCTCAAGGAGTCACTAAGTTCTCTTGCACCCCTTTGCTTAGATCTTCTTTTCAGTCTCTTTTGGAGAGAAGGGTATGACAGAACATTTTTCTCTAAGATGCTAAATAATGGCATCAAACGGACAAAATGGTTATCGGGTGACTTTAAAAACCTGACTCCAAGGAATCCAGGACACATACAGATAACTCAGAGGTATACATCTGATTTAGGGCAAATTCTAGACTAAAATGATCATCCCAGGTAAATGTTACAATGGATGAAACGAAGTCCAGTTTTTTGGCAAGTTTTTTTTTTTTTAAGTGTTCTCACTGCCATCTTCAGTTATCAATCATTTCTGATAGCTCAAGCAGAAGGTCATCTTCATCCTTCCCAGGATCCAAGTTGATCTCAGCTTCTAATTTGCCTCCTGAAATCTCCCATATTAGTTTTTCAAATTCATCCTCCACAGATAGTGGGGGTTTTCCTGTGAGGCAGAGCTGAGTCGGTGAGTTTTCATGCTCATCTGGGATGAGAAGGGGCTAGATACCCCTGGGGTTGAGGGATCCGAGGAAGATTGGGTTGGAGGCAGCACAAGACTGTCTGCAGGTATTTTTGCCTCAGGTAGTGACTGATTTGTTCTCAAGAGAGGACTGGGACAACAACCACACCTGCTTTTTTGGCTGGGCTTTCCTGTAGGATACTACTGGAGCTGAGTGGTTTCACCACTGCAATGACAACATGGTACACCTCCACTGCCTTGTGTTTTGGAGCCAATTTGGGGGATGAAACAACTTTAACCACAGATGGTTTTACATTTACTTTGGGTTTTGCTTTACCCCTTTTCTCCAAGATCTGTGCTACATATTTCACATTTAATATTGAGACCCAATCCCAGGTTTCTACTTCCACCTTCTGAGATGACTTTGTGGGAAGCCGCTTGGTCAGGCGCAACGTGATGCCTGGCACAGCAGTGAGCACTGGTTTTTCTGCCATTTGGGTATTGCAAGAGCCTGTATCTCCCTGAAGGGGTGTCAAGGCAATTTTTCCTTCTGTATCACTCCCCTTTCCTGCTGTTTCTGCATATGCTTCTCTCTCATAGTCTCACATCTCTCGACTTGAATTTTAGTGATGTCAACCCCTGTGGTCTCATCTGAAGTCTCTTTAGCTTCTGTTCTAGTAACATTGCTCTGCGAAGCAACTTCACTTCCATTCCTGAAGTTTCTTCTCTTCTTTCATTCTTGTTCTTTTGATGATTCGGAGCAGCCACCTTGCTCCTGGGTGACCTCAGGTTGAGACTGGGAGCTAGTGCTGCTCTCAGAGCTCTGCTGCACTCTCAGTGCCTTCTCTAGTTTAATTTCCTCCAGCATCTTGATGTGCACCTCCCGCATGGACTTTGTTCTACCTGCAGGCTCCTCCTGTTGTCCTTTGCTGGCAACTATGGGTGGCAAAGCGACTGTTTTTTTAATGTCACTATCAGTCTTTAGTTTGATGCATGTTGCATTTTCTTTGCATTTTTGTTTCTCTCCCTCCTGCTGCCGATGTTTTTTTTCAGCCAGCATCTTAGAGAAGGGTTTGATTCGTATGGTGGAAGAACTTCTTGCTCCTGAAGTAGAATCATGAGTTTTTGAAGGTCCTTCTGTCTTGAGTTTAGTTTGCAATTCTCCACGTTTTTGACTGGCTCTTTCAAGAAGAATTTCTTCTAATATCCTCCCATGGATCTCACTAACTTTATTGACTCTCAGTTGCCTCTTCATTATTTGGACCAGCTGACATGCCTAATTGCTCAGAGACATAGAAACTTGAATTCTTTGGTGTTTTGTCAGTGTTAGTTTCTGGAGCTTCAGCTTTCTTCCCTAGTCTAACTCTGCACAAGGCTATGCTTTAATGGAGGATCACTCTCACCACCAACTGAAAATTTTCATTTCCCAGTCTCTCAGTAAGACTCGATCTAACCAATGGTTTTCCTCCTTGTTTGCTAGACAGAGACTGTCCTCACTACAGTCCAGACATTCTCTTTTTTAGGATCTGGAATGGGCTGAGAGTGAAGTAAAAGACCGGAAACTCCTGAAGAAACTTCACCTTGCTTCTTAGATTTTTCTTTCATTTGACTTAATTTCCTCAAGAGTTTTTATTCCAAAATTCAACTATTCATCTTGCTTTGAATTGACCTCAGGTTTCTGGGCAGAAGCCACTCATAATCCATTATGAACTTCAGGAGTTGGTTGCAGTTATAGGTGTTTTGTTTTCATCACCTTCCTCAGAAAACTGATCATCATCATCTTCATCATCCACAGCATTAATTACAACTGGTGGATGTGTGGGGCTAGCAATGTTTTAAGAACTTTCAACTTTCATAACACTTTGCATCTGAGGGGAGGGATTAGACTGGGCTAACAGTTGAACTATGAGTTGACTAGCGTTCACTTCTTCTGGTGACTCAGGCAACAGTAGGCAACAGTTTTGCTTGGAGGTAGGAAAAGGCCATCAGCATGACATCCTCCATTGCGGTGGAAAGCGCAGTTTAGGTTTTGACATCCCATTGGCTGATTTTCCCAATAACAAGGAATTTTACTGTGTTTTTTATCAATTTCCACGTGCCGAAACTGGCATATCTGTCGAAAACAGTGCCCTTCTTGCCATAATATGCAAACAGTTTCATTTCCTAGTGCAGCTTCACAGTGACGGAATGTGCACCTGTTACCTTTGGTACATGTAGAATAGAAAAAAAAATTAGCAATCTTCTCCTTGATTAGGCATGCTGCGTAGATTCCTCAATCAGAAGTGGCTTCTTAAAACAAGCCACTGATTCCTCAAGGCAAGTACCAGCTCCAAGCCTTCTTGAAATGGGTTTTATCTTCCAAATGACAGTTCAATCACAGAAACTGTCTTTAAAATGTAATCATTAGCTGATTGCTCTCACAGGAACGTCTGTGTCTTCACTGAGTTCCAATCTATTATGCCTGTAGGTCGAACCAACACTCAATTCATGAATTAATAATAATGAGACAGAAAAAATTTTCTTCCTCACATTGCCAAGGAAACCTTTCAGCCACAATTCAAACACAGGATTCAAAACAGCTCCCAACTACTGGGAGATTTAAGTCCATTCAAATAAACTTTGTCAGACTGGAGACAGCTAGGGTTAGTTATCTCTTCAAAAACAAACAAAAACAACAACAACAAAAAAAAACAAAGAAAGTTAATTTGAAAACAAACTTCATATTCAAAGGGTTATTAAAAAAAATAAGATCCATCTCACATAGCCGAACAATATAATTAAAAAGGAAAAAAAAAAGAAAAAGAAGTCAAAATTCAATAAGATCCAATTTCTGGTCATCAAGATTTCTTCACCTATTAAGAAAAAAAACAGAAACCTTCCCCCATCTTTATTATCTGTATAATAAAAACATACTTGTATGTAAAAATATAAAATGTTTTATGTATCTAATATACACATACATATATACTAAGTGGCTTAACTATACACACACACACATATATAAAAGTGTAATAATAAAACATCTAGGTAAGTTTCCCCTTTTGAAATACACAGCAAAAACCCTTAGATTTGGATTCATTATAAAAATAGTAACATTACTCTTATACCAAAGTATCATGAAGTTGTTACTTTAAATTTTGCCCAGCCCACAAAATAAAGATGAAAGAAAATTCTTTACACATATATCAATATGTATGATATGGATGTATGTATATCATCATCATCACCATCATCATCAGGGAGTGTTTAAACAAAAAAGGTAGAAATGTATAGTTATAGAGTAACTATAGAGTGGTGCAGCAAGCCATAGAAGGCAGAGCAGCATTATAGCCATTCTAAACTGGTACTGTCAAAACACAGAAAGCTTCTGTCTAAGGGAAGATTTTTTTTCTTTTTTTATATCAATGTCAGTGACACTGGCATGCCGTTTAATATTGGCCCTGCAAAGACTTGCTTATGCAGCCTACTTGCGAATTCTTTACTACAGATGGCTATAGCTAAAGACTTTGCAATTATCATTTACTCCAGTTTAGTAAAAGGAAAAACTTCCAGAGTTGAAATTTCATTTCACAATGGTACATTTACCATTTAAGAATTAAAAAAAAAATCAAATAAAATAAAAAACAAAAAAATCTATCTTGATACATAGAAATGAGTTCTAAATTTTGAAACCAGCCCAGTAACAAAGCAATTTTTATTCTTGCATAATAAATACTACATCATTTCTAGGCTAAATCTTGCCAAATACTATCCAAGACAAATCGAAAATGAAAACTTAAAAAAAAGTGGACACCTTTTACTCACACTTAATACTAGTCAATTTTCCAGGAATTTTTCTGGGCAGGGAATATCCTCAAATCAGAGAACAGAATCTTTCCTGAACTGATGACACTATCCCTGACTCCTGCTAGCTGCCACATCTTGCTGCTTTCTTAACTGCTGCCATCCATCATCCACAGGAGCAACACTGGCAGAAAACCCAAACTGCCAGCATCAAAGATGGCGCCTGGCTACCAAAATTGTTATTTTTTATCTCTGTGTGAGTTATATGCCACTCATATGGTACTAGAATCAATTTTTACACTGCGAAGCACGTGAGTTTTGTGTGACTCACAACATACTTATTGGACTTGTTTCTGTGAATTGAGTCTTTTGGCATTCCATACAAGTATTTTGTTGTGTCTAGAGTGGACCTTGGGTGGTCCTGGATGATGACCTCTGAATCATGCCCCCTAAGTAGTGTCACATCGCCACATATTATCATATTGATTTCATTTGCCCCAAGAGCCACTAGGCAAACATTCAAGGGGAAGCACATGATTGGAATTATGGTAATCAGAGAACACGTTGCAGCATGGGCAGTGTGGTTGGGCAGGTTGGCTAGAATGGGGTGATGGAATGTGGGGGAGACTTGCCAACTGACAGCGAGGGCAATGAGCCAAGGTTTTATAGAGGGCAGACATGCTGCTGTGGACTGCCCTGGCTATCAACCAGTCTATATGCTTCAGGAGGCCTGGCCCCAAACGAGTGTGAGTTAAATACAACTCACATGGCAGTTAATGTGTTAATTTGCTTCATATGGTCTGGGAGAGCAGACCCTTCCTGATGAAAGTCAAGAATGGAGGGACCCTTAGTTACTAGAGTCACCATATGTACTTCTGGCCTGCCTGCCCTTTGGTGCGATTATCTTGCCCACATGCTTGCATATCTTCCTTGACAACCAGAGGAGTAGTCAGAGTTGCTCCAGGGTATTATATTGATGGTATGAGTAGAAATGTAGGTGCTAAGCTTAGCAGATGTGGCAGCAGATGCTGTAGAAGTAGTGTGTGTTTGCATGTGCATACAGCATGCTCCTTTGCACTGTCAGCACAGTGGAGGCTGAATGTGTTGTCCTAGAAATGGCCTGTGCTGCTGCCTCCTGAGGGAGTCTGATATGAGTGTGGCTCTGCCCTCCATGGTGCCCACAGGACCCCTTCTGTCACCTTTACATAGCTTTAGTGGATGTATTGTGATATACTGTGGGATCGATCATATGCTGCCCCTACATGTTGTTGCTGTGTTCCCACTGGGAGTCAGGGCTGACGAGTCTTCCTTCATGGCCCAAAAGGCTGCCCTAGTCACGTCTGCCCTGACGTGAAGGGCCCAGACTCAGCGCCATCTCCAGCATTTCCTGCCATTGTTCCTTCACCACACATGTTAGCCCTGTCAGCCCCCTACCAGTTCTTCAACAAACCTTTTGTTTTCACTCTTTTTGTTCTAAATGGAATTAATCAGGCACACAAAGATGTAAAGAGAAGAAATAATGAACACTGGTCTGTCATGTTCTTTTTCCTGGCCAAGATCTCCCAGTACAGAGCAAGTCTGTTCCGACCAGATCCTGTCCAGTCTTCAAGTGGTCAGCCCAGCTGCCCAGCCATACTGAGTAAGCCCAGTAAGCTGGATAGATCATGTCACAGTAAGCTCTTCAGGAGTCCCCTAGGCAAATTCATATGGCAGATGCATCTCTGAGGGAAGAAAAGGCATGGAAATTAAAGCTGTTGTTTTCTTTTAAATTAAGTAGAACAGTTCAGACTTTCAGTCTCCTGGTTTCCCTTCCTTCTGCCCCAGCCTTTCATGGTTCTCTCTGGGGGAGAAAGTTTGTTGTATGGCTGCTTTCCATATGTTTACGTTCTGAGCCATAGTTGGTAGTTGTTACTGAAACCATGCTTTTTTTTTTTTTTTTTTTTAAGAGACAGAGTCTCACTTTGTCACCCTTGGCAAAGTGGCATGGCTTCACAGTTCGTAGCGACCTTCAGCTCTTGAGCTGAGGCAATTCTCTTAACCTCAGTGAAACATGCTTTTTAAAAGACACTCACTTTCTGGCTGGACGGGATGGCTTGCACCTGTAATCCTAGCACTCTGGGAGGCCAAGGCAGGTGGATCAAGTGAGCTCAGGAGTTCAAGACCAGCCTGAGCAAAAGTGAGACCCCATCCTCTACTTAAAATAGAAAAACAGAAAAACTGAGGCAAGAGGATCACTTGAGCCCAAGAGTTGGAGGTTGCTGTAACCTACGACACCACAGCCCTTTACCTAGGGCAACAAAGTGTGACTCTGTCTTAAAAAAAAAGAAGAAAGAAAAAGAAAAGAAAACACTCTCCAATTTTGCTGTTCAGAGGAGCAGGAGTGTGCAGTAGTGCTACAGTTGAATCCAGGACCACGGAGCTCACCCTCTAGTCAAGAGGGTGTGGTGAACTGCTGTCAGTGTTGTATCTAGGTGGTTTTTGTTTTGTATTTCTTTTTCTCTCTCATTTGGTGATAGTTAAGGAAAATCATTCTCTTCCTTTAAGATCAAGCTATTTAGGGATGTGCAGGAAAGTGACTGGTGTCTCTGTAGTGGGTCTGTACTCATGTGAAGGTCAGAATATCTGTTCTAAATATGCTTGGGTCATTGTTTCAGAGAAGAAGACGGAGAGGGAGAAATAAGCTGTCTTTCCTCAGCCATTGTTCCTATAAAAGTATTGTTCTTCAGTTAACTTGGAAATAAAATATTTGGTTCTTGATAAGAATATTTTGTGCATTTTGCTAAGTAACTGATCATATTTAATTCTGGATAGACTTGAAACTGATCTCAGCCTCTTTCAAACTCTTGCTTGGCTTCTGCCCTCCTTGATGTCAAGCCGAGGGTTAGTGTGAGTCTGGTGTTCTGTCAGCACTCCCCATGTCCTTGACCCATATTCTGGAGCTGGAGCCTTTGCCATCATGTTGGCCAATCTGCATCAAAATAATCAGAAGAACACTGGCTATTGCAGTATTTTTGGTCTTACAACTTTAGTGCAAATTTTATTACATATAAGATGTGGAGCCTGCCTCTGGGTAAGAGTCTTATTGCAATAGTCAGTTAGGTCTGCTTGGTTGTTCCAGCAGCAGCTGGCAGGCCCCAGCTTCTCCTCACTTCACAAATAGAATTTTTATTCAGAATATACCCATTATTCATTTGGTTTCTTTCAGTTGTAACAAATCTTAACAGACTTCAATTGAGTTTCTAAAATATCATATGTGTTTTTGAAAGTCTTTCTACTGGCATTTCTGGTAACACAGGCCTTGTGATCGGCAGTGGAGCCCTCACCAGCCCCCTTTCCCCTGTAGAGACCTGTGGCCTGTCCTCTCATGCCTCCTCATGCTATGTGCACCACAATGCCTAGTGAAAGGAAGAGCCTGAAAGTGTCTGGACAGAAAGACCTGCATGGTTTGTTTCCTTCACCAGAGAACCTGGGACAGGCAGAGTCATCCTTACACACATACACATGTTTCCTATGGAAGCATCAAGTTCCTTCCTGGGCACTGACTTTTATAACAAGCTGCGAATTACTCTTCCCTCTTTCTGCCCTTCAGAGGGGCTCTGCTTGGGCTCCTTCCATGTCCACATGGTCCATGCAGCAGGAAGAAGCACGGAAACCTCCTTGCTCCTGTCACTGTCTGTGCAGAGTCCTCATCCTCAATAGGCAAACACTGTTACTGAGTTCTTCCAGAGATTTAAATGAACATGTCTGCACATCTGTGGCCCACCCTTTAGAGAGAAATGGTAGTGTGGCCTACACGTGCTCTGCACTCACATTGTGCATGTTAGCATCCCCCAGGTCTTTCCTAGAGACACGCGAAGGCTCCTTGTCACACTCCATGGTGTAGCCTTCCAGCCAGTGGGACTCATCCATTTACCTAACCCCTGTGTGGGTGGACTTCCAGGTTGTTTCCCATCTTTTGCACATGAAAATACACTTTTTCCAATTTCTATACCTTTCCCTGCTATAAAACTTCTTTTTCTATGTGTCCTCAATGTTCAAAAGAAGAGGTTTCTTTTCCTAGAATCACTTTTCCATTTATTCCCATTTTAAGAGTCTTTTTTTTTTTTTTGAGACAGAGTCTCAAGCTGTCACCCTGGGTAGAATGTCGTGGCATCACAGCTCACAGCAACCTCTAACTCCTGGGCTTAAGCGATTCTCCTGCCTTAGTCTCCCAAGTAGCTGGGGGCACCCGCCACACACCTGGCTTTTTTTTATTGTTGCAGTTCTCCTTGTTTTTTAGCTGGCCTGGGCCGGGTTCGAACTTGTCAACCTGCCAGCTGGCACCCTACTCATTGAGCTATGGGCACCGCCCATTTTAAGAATTTTAAACATTATTTAATTTAAACATTAAATAAATTGACTTATTTATAACTCTGGGCTATCATTGTACTATTAATCTATTCAAGCAGAGACCAGGGTGGATGGCCTACTTTACTAGCCTCTAAAGACTTTGTCCTTCCAGGCAAAGAAAGATAAAGTGATTTTTTAAGTGGGTGAAAGGTCAGGACTGGGAGGTATAGATTGGATTGTAGAAAAAAGGAAATACTCATTTAGTTTCTTTTGTGTGTTTCATAAGATGTTATAGAATAAGAAAAGAATATGTGTTCTCACTTTTCACACACATGCACACAGAATTCCTGAGATGGTAAGAAAAGTAAAATACATATTAAAAAGTTACAGGAAGCCAGAGCAAGATAAAGATAATATCAGGTGGCTTGGGTCAGAGGACAGCAATCAACAAAGCAGGTATGGAATGAGGGTGACGAAGAAAGTCTACATGGAGTTGACTCTTCCAGAGTAGGGCATGTCTGCCCACGACAGCAGCTGAGCAGAGGCCAGAGAGAGCCAGGAAGTGAGATAATCCATGAGATGAGGAGTGCTGTGGCATTGGGCAGTGGGGTTTGAAGTATAAGTTTGGGGGCCCAAGGACATGGAGTGTGGGGTGAGGAGCTTTGATGGTCACTGTGAGATTTAGGGGCTGCTATGGTTCCTAAAAAGGAGAACATTGAGCACAGCAGTGGGGATTTTCCTCATAGGTTTGTGGAGGACGGGACAAGCATGTACAGAGGCAGAAAGAAAAGAAAGTGGCAGGGATGTCAGGTTAGGAGACCAGATCTTGTAGACATACAGTACAAGGTCTGACAATTAAGTTTGCTTATATTGGCCCTGTACGTACTCAGTAAGAGTTCATAACCTTGTTATATCAGTGTCTCACAGTTGTTCTCAAGTCGACATGTGGTGGTGTCTTGCCTAGTGGCAAATCATTATTGTTTTTGTGTGTTTTTTGTGCCATTGCTAGAATGTCAAAACTTGAATTAGACCAACAAACACATTCATAAATTTCTTGTTAAACTTGGGAAGAGTGAAAGTGAAATCAGGGACGTGTTAGTCCAAGTTTTGAGGATGATGCCATGAAGAAGACAATTGTGTATGGCTCAGCATCTATAGCTCAGTGGCTAGGGTGCCAGCCACATACACCAGAGTTGGCGAGTTCGAATCCAGCCTGGGCCTGCCAAACAACAATGACAACTACAACCAAAAAATAGCCAGGTATTGTGGTGGGCACTTGTAGTCCCAGCTACTTGGGAGCCGAGGCAAGAGAATCGCTTAAGCCCAAGAGTTTGAGGTTGCTGTGAGCTTGTAATGCCACGGTACTCTAGCCAGGGCGACAGCTTGAGACGTTGTCTCAAAAAAAAAAAAAAGAAAGAAAGAAAATGGTTGTGTACAAATGAATTAAACATTTTTCTGAGGGGAGAGAAAGCATTACTGATGAAGACAGGTCAGGGAAGACAGGACAGGCAATCAATGAGCAGAACTGATGAAAACATTCTAAAACTTTGTTGAATTATGCATCAAAATTGTCTGCCAACTGTGAAAAGCATAGCAGACCAAGTAAGCATTGACAGAAAAAAAATTAGGAAAATCGTAACTGAAACTTTTCACCAACAACTCACAGCTCTTACAGCACAACAGTGCACTAGCTCACACAGTGCTGTCTGTGAGGGAGTGTAATTTAGCCAATAAACAAGTAACTATTGGTACACCCTCCCTGCTCACCTGATCTGGCCCCCAGTGACTTATTTCTTTACACAAAGATAAAAGAAATATTGAAAGGAAGACTGTAATGATGTTCCGCAGTGAAGTACATAGCAGTTTTTCTAGGATGAGATTACGAACTTAATTGTTAGACCCCATATGTTTGAGAATGGAGAGAAGGAATGAGTTAAGATTTGTTGTGTGTTTTTTTTTTTTTTTTTGAGACAGAGCCTCAAGCTGTCACCCTGGATAGAGTGCGATGCCATCACAGCTCACAGCAACCTCCAATTCCTGGGCTCAAGCGAGTCTCCTGCCTCTGCCTCCCAAGTAGCTGGGATTACAGGCGCCCGCCACAATACCCGGCCATTTTTTGGTTGCAGCGGACATTGTTGTTTGGCAGGCCCAGGCTGGATTCGAACCCGCCAGCTCAGGTGTACGTGCCTGGCACCTTAGCACGTTGAGCCACAGGCGCCGAGCCTGTTGGTGAATTGTTAATAGTTTCTGTTCAGTTTATTGTAGAAGAGAAAACAGAATAAATGATAAATATTCATTGAAAGGCTGAAATTTAAGAGTACTGGCAGCCTGGTAATATAATGGAAAGCTATGAGGGGGGAAGGTTCTTAGTTTGGCTTTATCGTGAGGTTGTGTGAGATATTCAGATATAAATGTCATTTATAGTATGAGTGGATTAAGGCTCAAAGAGCCATAGATTCCAGTTGTCTATAATTTTAGATTATTGCACTCCCAGGACAGAAAAATAAAAGCATTATAGAGAGAGAACCCAAGAATCCTATTTCTAATCAGTGCTATAAAATTCTTTTTTGATGTCGAGTCTTTGCATTATCTTTTTTTTTGGAAGATGGTGTTTCACTCTGTTGTCCAGGCTAGAGTCTAGAGTCCAGATTCCAGTGGCCTCATGCTAGTTCACTACAACCTCAAACTCTTAGGCTCCATTGATCCTCCTCCCTCAGCCTCTCCATCTTTAAACCAGCTTATGCCTCCACACCCAGCTAATCTTTCTCTCTCTCTCTCTCTCTTTTTTTTTTTTTTTGGTTTGTTTGTCTTGTTCTTGTTCAGATTGGTCTTGAACTCCTGAGCTCAAGTAATCCTGCCTCAGCCTCTCAGAGTGCCAGGATTACAGGCGTGAGCCACCACGCCTTTGTGTTTACTTTATGAACTATGGTAGGTAGAATATTGAATGGCCTCCAGTATTGCCAGTCCTCACTGTACATTGAGTAATTCCTGACTGTGAATAGGATGGATTTTACTACTGTGATTAGGTTTGGTTACATGGCACAGCTGACTTTGAAAAGGAAATTTATCCTCAATAGGCTTGACTTAACCTTCTGTGCCCTTTAAATCTGGGCCAAGAGGTCAGAAGCTGAGGAAGTGAGGGATTCAAAGAAGGGAGGTGTTTGTGTGCTGCTGCTGTTTTGAGGATGGAGAGGCCCACAGGTGTAGGAGCTCAGAGCAGACAGCAACTGGGCACAGAGACTCCAGTCCCATAACCATGGGAACTGCATTCTACCATTGTGAGGAATGAGCTCAGAGTTGAATATTTCTCCTACACCCCACTACTACCTTGATTTTGGCTTTGTGATATCCTGAGCAGAGGATGTAGTATAACATCTGTGTATAACACCCCAGACTTCTGCTGCAGAACTGTGAGCTAATAAATGGGTGTACTTTAAACTACTAAGATTTGCACCAATTTGTTACACTGCAGTAGAAAACTAATGCAGAGTTTGTGAACTACAGTTGAAGAGTGCAGGTGGTGTGGATCATTCTGTAAACCCACACACTTAAGACAGTGGGAATATGAGAACAGAAAGAAGTTAAATGGCAAAAAATTTTACCACTAGCCCTCATTCCTTCACTCCCCCAGTGGCTCTCTTCATTCCCTCCGTAGCACTTAGTGTCCTGTATCCATAACCAGTCTGAGCTTTATTCATTATTGTGATAACAAGCATCTAGCAGATAGTTGGTTTTCAGCACGTACTTGTTAGATGAATGAAAGTAAGGGAGGAATGTTGAAGTCCTAGTTGGAGAAAAAAGGCAGCAAGAAGAAAGAAGGGAAGATAGAAGTCTTAAGAGCATGGTGATTCAAAAGCCAAATTAGGAATTGTAGGGTGATGTGTGTTGTCCTAGTCCTTTGGGACTACTGTAACAAAATATGACAGACTGGTATGAGGTTGGGAGCTTATAAATAACAGAAATTCATTTCTCTAAGTTCTGGAGGCAGAGAAGGCCAACATCCAGGGGCCAGTAGATTTGTTGTTTGGGGACGGAGGCTTTCTATGTCACAGATGAATCTTGAGTTGAGAGGTCAAAAAGGTGATTTTTGCTTGGGAGACTCCACTGCTGAGTGCAGATGGTTTTCAGTGAAATACTGTATACTAAAACAAGATTTTGGTAATTAGAATAAAAAGCAGATTCTTGGGGCCTTGTGTCATCTTGCCGAGGTGACTGTATAAGGTTTTAATATGAAGAAAGGAAAGTAACATGCTCGCCTTCTACACATTAGTCCTTTCTGTGCAGAAGTGGTTGATGTTGGCTAACTTACGGAAAAGAAAGTCATGTGTGGTCTTCTATGAAAAATTACAGTAATCTCCTTGTTAATACAACTATTAACTGTATTATGACTATAAACTATACATGCAACCCTCATTTTTTTCTGTTTAATGATGGAAGAGGTCTGTTCTGTTAATATTTATAAACATCAGGAAAAGAATTCTGGGCATAAGTTTTAAAAATTGAAAAGGATAGTAAGTAGGTAAGATATGGAGTTCTCCTGAGGTTCAGATGTCTACAGATGACTGAGAAGAGCTAAAAACAGTTTTTACCAAAGGTTCCTTAGTCTTTATTTTGAAAGTTGTAACAAACTGAACATGATAGCTATAATGCTGAAGAAATGACTGGTAATGTGTTCTCTATGACTAGAATATATTTCCTAGGCAAGTAGAAATGAAACAACTTTGGGAGAAGCTAGCCACTTACTACACAGAGATTGGAAGCTTACTAGAGGTGGGTTTGTATCTGAAAGGGCACCACAGAGTATTGTAAAGTGAAGAGAAACGTGACTAGGATCTCACAGTGTGAGCAGCAGGTGAGGGAGAGGGTTCTTCCCCTGTGTCTGTTTAAGTAGGTATCATTATCAGATATTTTTTTCCAGAAAAGATTTCTGCAAAGAATAAGGAGAGAGGCAGCTAGTAACAAAACAGAGGATGCATAGACGTGCTTTGACTATTGTGGGCCAGCTCTACTCTAAATAGCATTGTTAAAGTTTTGATAACTGTTAGTGCTTTAATTGCATTGGAGACCACAAGCAGTTTCTTCAGTATTTTCTCAAGGCCTTGAGACACTTAATTCTCCCTCTTTACTTCCTCTTCATCTTAGAAACTGTAATTTCCTTTGTAGGAACAAATTCCTGCTGGGTGCTGCTTTCTTGGGCCACTTCTGTCTTAGGTGCCCATATTTTTATCTAAAGGCATAAGTGCATTGCAACACTGGCTGTTTCATCATCGTGTGGATTGGGAAAGTCCAGCAGGAGGCCACAGTTGGCCATCCCTACATGAGCTTCACACTTCTGGACTGCTGTGTCATGGCGGTCAGTTGGGTTCTAGCTGGCAGTTGTGAAGAGGCTGCTTTGCAGAAAGGACTTCTCTAGAGATGAATTATCCCCACAGTCTAAATAATAGACCTTACAGTCCAGTGCTGTTTTCCCTTGTGGTCATACTAAATTCCACAAATTGATTTATTGAATCGCCAAATTGATTTCCAACAGTGAATTTCTTGGTTTGTCTGTTTATTTTTACTTTTTATGGGGTCTGGGTCTTTATCCCTGTCATAGGAGAGTTTTTTCCTTTAACAGAATCAAAAGAAATTTCTATCTCTTTCATCTTCTATTCTTTCCTGTTTTCTGCACTGCAAGTCTGTAGTGTACTGTTTAATCTCATCTTTTCTGTGTAGGATCTGGTTTCATGATTATCTTTGAAAAGATGGTTTTGTGGGCAATAATAAGTTGGAAATAATTAACTATGGAAAGAGTAGTGTCTACAAATTTCATCTTCGTCTCTGGATGGTCTTTTTCTGTGAGTGACATCAAATGAAGAAAGAAATCTGTCTGCTTTCATAAGGTGGAAGGAACCTCTTTAGTTTCCTTCTCTATCAACTACAGAAGTGGTGTAAAATTTATTTCCCCTTTGTTGCTGCTCAGATAGAACAGTTACTTCTGGGAGTCATAATACATAAGGGAAAAGTATAACATGAAATAAAAAATTGTTTTACTAATGTTATTTATAAGTCAGATGAACAGAAGTTTATGGTAAGTGATGTGGCCAAGATTTATTTATTTCATATTTTCTCACATAGTAGATTTCTCTATGCCAGAATTCATGGAGCCAAGAATACAAAAACCCTTTAAAGGTGCTCACAGTCTCAAAGAAGGGGCAGACATGTATACAAATAACTGTAACCCATAGAAATTTAATATATTAATATAAATGGTATAATATGTGGTGGTGACCAGCTTTCTGTGGGTGAGAGTAGATATAGAAATGCTGTCACATTCTCTCATAACAGAATGTTGGGTGGGAGGTTTTCTTCACAGGCGAAGTCTTTGGACAGGAGCTGGCCATGTGGGCAGAGAAGAGGAGGGCACTCAAGCTAAAGGAAATAGTATGTGAAAAATACACAGTATATTAAAAAAAAACTGGCTTTCTGGGGAAACTTAAGTGATTTTGTATTGTTGAGATAGCCTTTTTTTATGGAAAAGCAGCAAGAAATGAGATTAGAGAATGATGAGGGCCTTGAAGGCCAAACTATTTGCTTTCTATTTAAATTTGAAAACAACAGGGAGAGTTCTTTTCCCGTATTAAATTTAAAAGAAAGAACAAAAACTTACACTCTCCTTGCCCATGCTTCCCCATCGCTCCTGCCTCCTTTTCTGCTTCTATTTGAAGCAAAGCCCCTTCAGACAGCTGTCTAGGGTTGCCATCTTCATGTGTCCTCTCTCTGACTGCCTGCACTCCACCAAGACCCTATAACCTGGTAAAACCCAGAGGCAGATTCTCCATCCTTATCCTGCGTGGCTTACAAGCAGCTGCAGGACTGCTATGAGTTGTTTCTCTTTGAATACTATTACAAAAACTCTTTTGAGTTTTTTTATTTTGTTTGTTTTTTTTTTAAGGAAAGAGAATGAAAATCATTAAAGTATAGATGCTGTTTCATGAAATTGTTGTTTTAATTACGTACAACACCTTTCTAGGTGAAATGTTTGTTGTGATCCAAAGAAATTTCAGAAAAATTGAAAACACTGATACAGATTGCATGAGTTGAGCAGGGACAACTTAGGGCTCAGGGGGCCAGGTTGGTGTGCAGTGGTCACTAATTCCATGCCTGGAGCAAATTACTTAACCTTTTTGAGTTGGGTTAGTTCAGGCTGCTAAACAAAGTACATAGACAAGGTGGCTTATAAACAACACAAATTTATTTCTTGGTTCTAGATGCTGGGAAGTCAGAGATCAGGTTACCAGCATGTCCTGGTTCTGCTGAGGGCCCTTCTCCTAGTAGAGTCTGCTGACTTCTGTATCCAAGAACAGCAGAAAGAGAGTAAGTTAGCTCTCTGAACTTTTCCTGTAAGGGCACTTACAGGGCTTTTCCTGTAAGGGCACTTACATCCCATCTTAAGGGCTCCATATTCATGACCTAATGCCTCCCAAAGACCCAATGTACAGACACCATTACACTGGGAATTAGATTTCAGCACATGAATTTGGGACAAGGAGGAAACACAGACATTCAGATCATGGTAGTTTCTTTCTCTGTGACATGGGTGTAATAATTGGTAAGGATCAAAAGAGATCATGAAGATAAAGCCCTTGGCACACAGAGGCTGCTTAAAAAAAACCCATGTATGGAAAGCTTATCAGGAGATGTCTAGGTTCCACCTGGTGAGATAGAAATCCTCTGCTTAGAACTTTTGGGGATGAATTAATCACCTTTTAGCATGACTGCTCATATCATTTTCCTTCTGGGCCTGCTATACTAGCCACATCATGGCTCTCCAAACATTGGGCTATTCATTCTTTCATCTTGCTGCTTCTCCTGTTGTCTTTGCCTGGAGCACCCTCTTCTTCATAACCACTGCCCCATAATGTGAGAAACATCTACTACCTCTTCTAGGAAGACTTCCCTCGTCAACCTCTGTGCCTAGAAACTTGGTCCTCCCATGTGCCATATGTAGCACATGTAACTCTTTATGTTACTGATGTGTTTGTTTTTTTCTGTTCCTTCTCTTGTGTTATAGTTTCTTGAGGTCAAGGAAAACTGCCTTATTTATCTTTTGTTCCCAGCCTAGAATGTCTGGCTCATGGTGAATGTGTAATCAATGTTTGACGAGTGCTACCAGTGCCGGGCATTAGGGGTGAGACAAGACACTGTCCTGTCCTTAACAACATTGTCATGCTTTTTATACCCTTTTTAAATTTCTTTTTAATTTTTTTATTAACTCATAGCCATGTACATTAATGCAATCATGGGGTACAAGGTGCTGGTTTTATATACAATTTGAAATATTTTCGTCGAACTGGTTAACATAGCCTTCATAGCATTTTCTTAGTTATTGTGTTCAGTCATTTATATTCTTCATTTAGTAAGTTTCACCTGTACCCTTCTAAGATGCACCGTAGGTGTGGCCCCCACCAATTAGCCTCCCTCCACCTATCCTCTCCCCTCCCCTCCGCTCCCCTCCCTTGCCCCTTACCCTGTATTCTTGTGCTATAATTGGGTTATGGCCTTCATATGAAAGCTACAAATTAGTTTCATAGTAGGGCTGAGTACATTGGATACTTTTTCTTCCATTCTTGAGATTTTTTGCTAAGAAGAATATGTTCCAGTTTCATCCATGTAAACATGAAAGAGGTAAAGTCTCCATCTTTCTTTAAGGCTGTATAATATTCCATGGTGTACATATACCATAATTTATTAATCCATTCGTGGGTCATTGGGCACTTGGGCTTCTTCTATGACTTAGCAATTATGAATTGGGCTGCAATAAACATTCTGGTACAAATATCTTTGTTATAATGTGATTTTTGGTCTTCTGGATATATAC
>CAUYON010075706.1:0-40301 GCA_963573935.1 Arctocebus calabarensis
ACTTAGCAATTATGAATTGGGCTGCAATAAACATTCTGGTACAAATATCTTTATTATGATGTGATTTTTGGTCTTCAGGATATATACCCAATAAAGGAATTATAGGATCGAATGGCAGATCTATTTGTAGATCTCTAAGTATTCTCCAAATGTATTTCCAAAAGGAATGTACTAGTTTGCATTCCCACCAACAGTGTAGAAGTGTTCCCCTTTTTCCACATCCACGCCAACATCTCTGGTTTTGGGATTTTGTTATTTGAAATGTTTTTTATTTTTATGTCTAACTACTGAATACCTTTCCTTCCAAACCCAATGATAATATAAAAAATATTAATGACATATGAACATGATATGTTGAGATCTTTAGGCCAAGAATTTCCCACTCCCTGAACACATCACTTGAGACCTGCACTTACAGTGGCTCTCTGTCCACACATGGAATCTGCCACTTATTTGCAATCAGCATAAAGAGAAAAGATGGTAGATTCATGTGTCCTAAAATCAGTTGATTATAAAACCTGATGTTTTTGTTGCTAAATTAAGACCCCAAAATAGTATGAATTGGTGTTAGAATACATTTTGTAAGTAAAATTGATCTTTGCTCAAAATGAATGTTTCCTTTTTATATACTCACTGATCTCAATGAAAGTTGAAGAGCATCCGTTTGGCTTTATTATTCCAAGTAAGTTGTAATAGATTCATGGCAAGTTTTAAATTTGTCATTTAAAATTTGTCACTGTCAAGATATTTCCAGTGATGCCACTTTTGTCTCCACTCTTGTAGATCTGAATCACCTGCCTTTAATTTCTCATGGCCTAAATTGCTTTCATGTTGCTGGCTGTTTCTTTTCTTTTGATCCAGAAGCACTACTTTTAATTTTGAAGGTTACTTAGCAGTAAAGCTGCTGTTGCTAATGCCACACACAGGAAGCTGGAAAATGTCAGACAATATTTCTTTCAGTCCCTGGTAACAGTTCATGACACTTAAAAATATTATTGTCGGCAGAATATTGAAGATAATTTCCTTCAAATTTTTGCAGAAATGCACAAAATAAACCTTTGATCTAACATGACATTTATTAACCTGGGTGTGGGATTAGCTACATTATATTCTTCCTGGCTAACGTTTTGCACTTATCCAAAATCTTTCATCTTAGATGACTTAAACACCTTCATTCTGTAATCCTTACAAGACGCCTACAGCTAGGTAGTTATTTTTGTTCCGCCTTTATTGATGAAGAAACCAAGACTGAGGTTACCCAAAAGCCAATCTGACTATGAATATAGGAGCTTTGTTTTGACTGTTTAGGTTTCTGCTGTGAAGTTGCCTTTTTTCCATCCCCCCCCAACATTTTCAAAGTGTATTTTTATCCAAAATATATTTTTTCTAATGATGGAACACATGCATGCAAACTTCTTTTCGTCAGCAAAAACAACGAAAAAATAATTCTCACTTTTAAATATCACCTTAAGATGTTTCAACATAAAATCTGGGTGTAAGTAGATGGAAGAAAATTATTGAATATTTAGTTGCTGAACGATAAGAAAAGCATATGTCAAAGTTACAAAAAGGCAATCTTAAATTGAGTGGAAATTAATTTGTGCTAGTCCATTTTGCATTGCTAGAGAGAAAATGCGTGAGACTGGGCGATTTATAAGGAAAGGGGTTTGTGGCTCGCGCTGCTGCGGCTGCGCGGGAAGCCGGGCATGCACCTGCTCAGGCGCTTCGGGTCCAGGTGGAAGGTGAAGGCGGAAACTTCACGTCACAAGGCGTGGGAAGCAGCAAAAGGAGGGGCAGATGGTGCCTTCCTCCTTAAACAACCAGCTCTCCAGGAACCAACAGGGGGGGCTCCCAGCCATTCCCGGGGATCCGCCCCTGACACCTATGTGCCTCCCCCAAGCCCCACCTCCAACGCTGGGGATCAAACTTCCACTCGAGATTTGAAAGGGGACAAACATCCAAACCGTATCACAGTATTCGACCATTTTTTATGATGGATATAATGTTTTACTATTTTACTCATACGGTAAAAAGTGATGGTGACAAAAATGCCCTCAAAGTGAGGTCCTTGCTAATCCCAATGCTGTCAAGAATGGCCGCACCGCTTTCCGTTACTGACTTTTGCACCTGTCGATTTAGGTAACATTTCCTACAGCGACGCTTCTCCGCGGAGGGTCCCCAGCCCCGAGGCTTCCCGGTCACCGCCAAGCCACCAGCCGTCAGCCTTCGGAACGTCGTGCGCTCCCATGGTTTGTTTTTCTTTTTCTTTTTTCTTTTCTTTTCTTTTCTTTTTTTTTTTTTGCTGTCCTGGTTTTTAGCACTTACATTTATTTGCAAAATTGTTTCGTGATCTATCTTCCCGACCAGACTGCAAACTGCATTGGGTTGGACACAGTATGCGTTCTCTGCAACCTTCCCAGCGCTTGGTATACTTCACAAATTAAATATGAAAGTTTTAATACATTAAAACATCTTAATTGGGGTGATACGTACAGCTAAATTGTACTTCAGTCAAAAATATGATTCCCATGGTGTCATTTTACAGTACAATTAGGATAAAACAGCCGCGCGATTCACTGACACAATGACCTAGCGGCGTAACTCGCCTCACAGATTGAGAAGCCTTGAGATGACTTTGGAAAATGACCCGAGTGCTCCGACTTCCGACCGTGAACGTGGGGTGCTCCCCGGCAGCGCCCAGAAGGCCCATGTGGGTCCCTGCTTCGTAGGCTCGGCCAGGGGTACCCGTATAATCTCTCAGGGCCTGATTTGATCTTTAATCTGTTTATCGGAGATCTGAAAGAGCTCATTTTTATTTTGGGTATAATTCACTAAAATGATGTAAATGTATTAAACATCTCAAAGGTTGTTTACAATGGCATTTATGACACTTAATTTAATAGCATAGGCTCTGTGGGAATGGCTTAGCAGTTCACACTAATTTCAGATACATCCAGCCTCAAAGTCAAATAGCAGAGTATCTTTTGCTTAATACAGACTTATTTGGGACAAACATCTTCTCAATTTATCCTACATATCATGACTGCTGCAATTTATCCTACATATCATGATAAAGACATACAAAATCATAGATATATACACGACTAGAATTTCCCTTTTTTGAATTTTATAACTTTGAAATATTGCTCCTGGGTGTACTTTTAAATTAAATCAGAATAAATTCATAAGAGAAAAAAACCTTAACTTAATAACCTGTCAGTAAAATTAGTGAAACCTGGAAAGCAATTTCTATTTTAGTATGTGGATCAGGAGATAAGATGCAACATTTTCAACATGGCAAAAGATGTTCATTTTCAACATGGCAAAAGAAAGTGTAATTTTCAGTATTCTTGCTAACTTCTCCTACCCACATGGGGGCTGTTATTATCTGCACAATGTGCTGAGGCATTTGCAATTAGGCTTAGTGTTCAGATTAGTCTCCCTCGGATTCAAGTCACTTTCTCTTGAAACGATAAAATGAAATTAGCATTTTACCCAGGTCAGTGTGAAGCTTTTCCAGACCCATTTGGCTAGCTATCTTTTCACTGCTACGCTTTCAGATCATAATACAGGATGCAATTAGAACACAAATATTGTTGCCCCATTTATATGGATTTTTAATAAAAGCAGAAAATCTACAATTTTGTTTAATTTGATTTCTTCCATTTAGCTATGGTATAACTGTTAAAAATAGCAATAAAATGTTTCATTTTGGAATTCTTATGCTTTTGGTGTTTTAAACATTGTAATGAGGTTTATCTTAAAATTTTCAAAAACATTGGTATGACAAAATAATACTGAATATATTTGCAATACAAATTGCTCTTTTTCTTTGTAACGGGAGTTAGATTACTCTATGAAATTCGTGTTTAGGAAAAAACTAGCTATGTGCATATTTTTTGCTCTGATTTCTCCTTCCTTTATAATTATTTTGTTTCTTGCCTTTCTTCTTGAAGTATGTTGCCAAATATAATCAGAGGGGTTGTTGTTTGCTTTTGGTCTCAGAGTATAGGGAATTCAGAGAGAAATGTTTTGAAAAAATAAAATAGAGCAGACAAATAACATCATTTACATTCGAATTACGCTAAATATTGTAACTGACAAAAGGGGTGATACACAATGTGGAACTGAGAAAAAAATCAAACATCTTCAACAATAGGCAGCTACGTTTTTGCCCTGATAATTTAAAATAAGAGACAAGTTTTTAACCAGCTCTTGTTATCAGTTCTCCATTCAGTCACTCCTATCCCTACACCAGCAGTTTTCTTAGGCTTTCCTCTTCGTTGACGGCTATGCCCTGTTCTGGCTTGACTCGTTGTCACGTGCCCTTCCAGCCATATTTTGAATCCCCCCTAATATCCTTAGACTAGGACAAATGTACGTCTTTTGGAATTCTTGGCGCCCTAATCTCACATCTGCTTAGTAATTGCTCATCTTCAAGTCATGAACTATCTCATTCATTTCCATCTCTCTAGAGTTTTATACTCTTTCTAATGTAATACCATTTTGTTGAAAGACTGACTGAATAAATAAATGAATATTAAGCGATAGACTAGGTAAATATTTAGAGAAATAAGCGTAAGTGGCAACAGCAAGTAAGCTAAATGTGAAACACTACTTATTTGTCATAAAGCCTTCCACAGTTAACTCTATTCCATCTCCCTTTATGATTATGTATCTTTCTGACTCAGAGATGACATCTGGCTGTGTGTGCGTCTGTGTGTGTGTCTGTGTGTGGAGTGTGCGTGTTGAGAGACAAAGGCAGAGTGAGGGACACACCATGAGTGCCTCCAGACCAGGCACCCCTTTACCTCCAGTTCGCTCCCACCTCCAGTTTCATCAGATCTGACCACCTGATCACTGCACAAATTTATGGCATCTGACTCACCCCAGAGAGAAAGTATTAGAAGAAGCATTTGTGGTAACGTACCTTGGGAATAGCAATGCTCTAATAACAAAGGGAGATTAGAGAAGGAATATTCGCTCTGCTTTGACAAATTTATTTTTTATGAAAGGGTTAACCATTATAATACTTTGAAGATGCTAATCAACTAGCACATTTACTGTTCTTTATTTCTTTAATGTGATTGCTCAATCACATGCCTAATGTACATAATGCAAAGGTACACTTCAAAATAAGAGTAAATTATAAATGTCTTAGCACAAAAAATAAGTAAGTGAAGTGATGGTTATGTTAATCAGTTTGATTTAAACATTTCACATTGTATATCAAATCATTACATTGTACCCCATAAATGTATATACAGTTATGCTTTAATAAAAAATTAAATTAAAACAACCCAGAAAAACAAAGAACAACTTTTCATTCAAGGCATATAAAATGTAAATGCTAAAATTTTATCTGTGAATTTATGTACGTGCTTTTAGAATAAAGGCCTGACATATAATATATACAGATATATACACATATACATATAATGTGTGTGTGTGTGTGTACACACCAAAGTTTTCAGAAAAACAAAGTGCACAGTACCTATGAGAAATTTTAAAATTAAAAATGTCTAAAAATCATCAGTTAGTTCACTGATTTAATAATAATAACTCACTAAAACTCAGATAAGTGTAATCTAGTGTGTATTTATATACTTTGCTGCAAAATATTAATGTAGTTGATTAAAATTTGTGAATATTTGAAACATATTCCAAATTACATTCTGATTTAAAAATAAAAGCAATCTCAAACTCATCTGGTCCCAAGAATTGTAATTAGGGCAGTTGATAAACATACAAAACAAATTTAAAACCACTTCAAATGTAAATATAGGTAGGCCAGGAATTGAAAGAAAAAAAACAAAAACTCTTCAAATTCAGATTCTCAGCTCCTATACACTGTATCATTATAATCAATAAAATTTCAGCTTAAAGATTGTGACAGTTAAGCAAAAGAGAGTAAAATACCAATTACTTTGTTCACATAACATAAAAATTATACTGTTATGTAATTTTAAAAAACAAATATCAATTCCTAACCCTTCATACCTTTCTCAATTCTGATGCTATTTTGCCTGACAACTTGAAATTATTTTAAATATTTCTGAATAATTACCTCATTTGTTGTATACAATAATTGCACTTAAAATATTTCAAGTGTCTCAAGTTTTACAATGTCACCAATTGGATCATAAAATAAAGAATAACAAGAAATAAGAGTAAATGTAATTAACACAGCTATAATTATAGTTTAGATAAGAAAATTTAAAAGGACAGACGTTAGCCAGGAAATGGGGAGAAACACTGTGGTTTATGGAAAAAAGGGTTGTTTCTCTGAGGAACAGACGTTTGTGCAGCCTCGATAGAGTGTCTGAAATAAAGAATGAAAAGAAACACCCCTGCAGCTGGTGGGGAAGGGATGATTCATTTACACTGATATCTGATGAGAAAGCTATTTTTAACTTTAATCCAAGAAGGAACATGATTAATGTATCTGGTTACTATAATTATTTCAAAGATAGAAATTCCCATAATCAGTTATTTTAAACAACCCCTTTATCAAGTTCTGTTAGATAAAATCATTAACTAGACTCTTTTGATCATGTCTTAAAATGCATTGCTTTAATTTTTTTTTTAGAGACAGAGTCTCACTGTGTCACCCTCAGTAGAGCGCTGTGATGTCATAGCTCACAGCAACCTCCAACTCTTGGGCTTAAGCAATTCTCTTGCCTCAGCCTCCCAAGTAGCTGGGACAACAGGGGCTCACCACAGTGCCCAGCATTTTGTTGTTGTTGTTGCAGGGTCATTGCTATTTTAGCTGGCTGGGTCTGGGTTCAAATCCACCACCCTTGGTAGATGGGGCCAGTGCCCTACCCACTGAGGCACAGGTGCCACCTGTATTGCTATAATATTTAAATTTATAGATGCTTATAATGATGTTACCTTGATCTACCAGGTCTACTTTTTTAATCTTTTCATACTAATACACACTATTTTATGTATTATATATTTTGATATTACCTTGATACTTGACGGAATTATGAAAGCTAAATATTTAATACTGTGAAGAAAGCATATTCCCTAGGGAAGCAGTTCCCTCAGGTATTCTAGACAAGTAGCCACATCCCAGCCAACGAACCTCAATGGTAATACTCGTTCCTACCTGCTGGGCATGGAAGGAGGGCGCTGTCGGCGGTGTGTAAAACCCTCCCCACATCTTTCATACCATAGTTGAAGTTGTTGCTGAACATATTTAACTAGAAAATGATATTTTTCAAGCAAAAGCAAAATAAATGGTATTTTCAAAACAAAACTGCCCAATTAAAAAAAAAATTCTTCCCTTAAGTCTCTCTTGGCTTGGATCACCTGTATTCAATGAGAGAACTTCTCTCCTGTGCCTCTCTTTGGATTGATTTGAGTCTTGTTGCCTGGAATTAGTGTAACATTTTAAAAGGCATTTTTTTAAAGGGGCTTTTTGCAGAAATTTTGCTAACTTGAAAGACTTACTCTAGTATTCTAGAGACAAATCATGAGATCCCGTGGTTACCCTCCCCAGCCCCGTCTGCGGCAGGCTGTGTACCTGACTTCTCTCCCCAGAGGCTCAGCCATGCTGGGAGGGAGGTGTGTACTGTGCCCCACCTCACCAACGAAGAGACAAGCTCTTAGAATCTGGCGCCCTGCCGGAGGTCACACAGCTGGGAAAGGGTGAAGCTGAGACTGAAATCCAGACAGGTGTCACTTCGTCCCAGGGTTTAGCTACAACAATACACATTCTGTGAGTGGCAGAGCTGAATCTCCTCCTCTGCTTGAATCCAAACTCTGTCAAATAATCATCACATAATGGTGCCATTTGGAAATTAGGTTTAGTGCTACATATGACTTGAACCACATGCTCTCCATTCAACATAGAGCTATTCTTCATGTTCTATGAGAATATCTATGAGAATATCAATGGTCTCCATCCAACATAGAGCTATTCTTCATGTCCTATGAGAATATCAATGAGAATATCAATGGTCCCTCCCGAGGATGGAGAGGCTACACCAGGGAGAAGCACCGACAATCCAACTTAGTAACAGTCTCTACCGAGTAACGGACATCTGCTATGCACTTGACTCCAACCTTTATCCCATACCCTCATTTCATCCTCAAAACAATGTCCTGTGAACTACTGGCTGAGCCAGGAGAAATTTTAAACATAAATAATTTTTAAAAATAAAATTACAAAGAAAAATTCAAAATTAACAGATACGCATCCATATGCCAAAATTTATTCAATTGTACCAAATAGCAATTCATGTTAAAGGCCATAAAATGACCCAGTCAGTAAGCAATTATTAACTTTACATAAATTTTCATAATCTATCATCATCTTACTACCTAAAGTTATTCTCTGCAGCTGGCTGTCACAAAGTGTGTTTTATAGTCCTCAATGTGTGTAGGGTCATGACAGGACAGTGACAGCAGAGCCTGAAATTTAATAGGGACTGATTGCAAGATGAATTTTCTCAGAATGCTAAAATATCCTAAATAAAACCACGTTTAAACTACGGTTGAGTAAAGAAAATATGATGTACGTACACACATCTCCCAACCAAACACCAGGACCATAAAAATTTAGACTCCTTGAGGAAGGGTGTGGCTTCCCACCCAGTGAATGAATTAAACATTCACTCCACTGAAATGCTTTCCTCGGCAAGCCGATCAGATACCTGAGTTCAGACTCATCTGCTGAGGTATTAATTAAAAGGTTCTTCTCTTGCTTTTGCACCCTCCCTTTTAAGCCATTATCTTTCAGGTTGGCATTAAACTTTAACAGGGAAAAGATACTTTCTATGCAGAGGATAAAAAATGCCTAGAACAGCAGAAAGCATGCCAATGAAAGTGAAGCTGGTGAGCCCCTTCAGGACTGGCGTGGGAGTGTTCTGCTAAACCACGTCTAAGCAACACACTTGCTCTGTGTATACCGTTCTGATACTGTAAATGCCCAAGATTTATAATAAAGAAAACTAGAAATAGTTTTCTGTTTCTGTGTGTCACTCATTTGTTCGCAAGGTGACCTACCAAACATGGATAAAAATCAGTAGCTTTTACTCTGATTATGAATATGATGCATTCCTTCCAGATAATCTGAAAAATAGAAATCATTTGTAATCCTATCAGCTGGAGA
This sequence comes from Arctocebus calabarensis, assembly GCA_963573935.1. NCBI lineage: Eukaryota > Metazoa > Chordata > Mammalia > Primates > Lorisidae > Arctocebus > Arctocebus calabarensis. The sequence continues at coordinate 9,122 of CAUYON010075706.1, forward strand.
TAATCCCTATAATTATTTCCTCCGTGAATTCATTTTACCTATTTCAGTTTTTGCTTTATATAATCCATTTTAACTGATGGAATTATACCAAGGAAAAATTACATTTATTATAATTATTTAAAATATCTGTACATTTTAAGATTGCAATATTGGACTATCTACTGATAAAAATACTAACTCCATATGATTTGACTTATACTTTTTATTATATTAAACACATACTGCCTTAGCCCACTTTCTCACTGAATATTTTATTGTCATCATTTAAACATGTCTTGGTTTTTACTGTTGCCTAAAATTTCTTATGATAGGAAGAAGCATAGTTTATAATAATTTCTTAGCCTTTTAACAATTTGGTTGTTTCAAACTTGTTATTTTAAACTGCTATGAACAACCGTGCTCAGAATTCTTCTCACAGGACTCTAGATAGTCCCATAGGATCTATTGTTACAATTACCAGATATTAAATCTTTAAATGTCTTGATCCACAGAGCCAAATTTCTTTCCAGAAATCTGATATCAGTGTACACTGCCCCAGGCAGCAAATAGTTATCCGTCTCATATTCCTCTCAACAGCAGTAATATGCATTATAACCATTGCTTATGTAAATAGGTCAAATGTGCTTGTGAATGTGATAAAACAGAGGTGTGTATACACTAGTGTTAAAACATAAGGCTAGAAAGAATGTCAAGCTGAACGTCTGAACTTGTTTCCTAGTCTATTAAAAACCTATTAGAATGATACTGAAGAAATTTGAAAACAAAACCAGCAGGCCCAAAGCATGAAGAAAGTGGGAAAGTCATCACCACCCTCCTGTCCATACCCAAGAGGTTCTGATAAATTCCCCAAAGACAGAAAACTCAAGCAACAGTCGTGATTGCTCAACTCCATGAAATGGGTCTAGGGCAGTGGGTTCAGGCATTATTCTTCACAATCATCCCAAAACACATGAATTCAATGAATGTCCACTCAGCGGAAGACAGGAATGAAAAGATCAGGCAATTAATTACAACAGGCTGTGTTGAAAAGTGAAACTTCCCCAGGTACCTCCTCAATCTGATCAGCACACAGAAATTTGCTAATTACAGGTAATTAAAAAGTTTTTAAAAGCAGATTGAGTATGCAATCTGGTGTAGAGTATGAAGAGAGGAATCCATGGCAGAATCTAACAGAAGTTCTGGTCTCCTATGTTGAAATGATAAATATGTCAACACTCCGGGTTAGAGAACAGAGTGCTGGCTGATCCTTGACTATTCCTTCAAGGCGCATTATCACTCCATCTGCCCAGCCCACATAGGCATAGTACTTTAGGATTTCTGTCTTATTCTTAAATATGAGAAAGAAACCAGCAGTCACTGAAACTTTCAGAAAAAATAGCAACAGGAAAGAGAAAATAAAATACACATAGGATGGTAGAATAAAAAAAAGAGTTAATTTGAACATTTAGAAGTAAACTTCATTTAGTGGCTTCTCTATAGATGCTATTACAGTGACAGAATAAGAACAAGAGATACCATGAAATAGCAGCTATTAGAGAGAAGGAACTATCTCTTGGAAATTAAAAGTATAACTGGAAAGATAAAATTGCAACGGAAAAATTAGAAACCCAAATGGAGAAAAGGCTTAAATTAGTAGAGTAAAAACCAAGGATGAAACAGGACTACCTAGAAAATCAGCTCAGAATGTTCAATAGTTTCAAGGGCAGAAAGGTCGATTATAACGACATTTATAAAATATCCTGCATTTGAACAGAGAAAAGGTCTTTCCCACTGAAGGAGAAAATATATGTAAACACACTGAAATGAAATTTCAAAACATAATGGATAAGGAAAGGATTTCTGGAATGTATAGAGATAGAAAAACACACAAAGCAGTGTGAATCGGACAAATGTCAGACCAGCTGTGAGAAGAAGATGCTCTGAGGAAAAGGGATTTCCACTACAGATTTTGCACGACGAAACTATCAAGTAAGCGCAGAATAAAGGCCACTTCATACTTAAATTATCGACACATCCAGAAATGTTCCCTCCTGCGTAAGTTTAGGATTGCGTTAGTAAAGTAAGGATTCATCCAGCAGATCCAAGCAAAGAACAGCTGGACCTGGGTGAGTGGGGAGCTGAGGTCTGCGCAGGGGGAGGGGGAGGGAGGCAGGTGGGCGGGGGAGGGAGGCAGGTGGGCTCCGAGCCGGACAGCGCGGGGATGGGCCTGCGGCAGGAACAGAGCTTCCAACCCTCGCGGGATGAGTGGACAGCGGGCACGCGGTCACCAAATGCAAACTCTACTATGTCCCATGCATTCGACTCGGATCAGTTCTGCACATTCTGTTTGCAAGCAACTAACAAAAATAATAGAAAATGTAGGCGGCAGAGTTAAAACTGTCTCAGACTTAGAACAGTTGCTGGGACTGTCCGCGGGGCTGACGCCCCCGGGCCGGTTCCCGGACAGGAGCGACGACCCGGCAGCAGCGGACCGCGGCGACGGGGACACACCCCCCACACGGGCGGGACAGGACAAAGGAAGACGCTGCACAGGCAAAGGGGGGGAGGAGCTACGCAAAGTGACGCAAAGGACGCAAAGGGACGCAAAGTGAAACGTCCCGGGGAGCAGCGGAGGCCCGGAGCGTCGGGGGCAGAGCACGCCCACTGCGTCGTCCCGCCTCCCGCCGGGCCCGATTGGCTGTCATTTCCCCAGTGGGGTGATTGACAGGTTGGGGTCATGTAACGGATTGCAGAACAGGTAACACAACTGGTTGTTTAGATGACCGTTTCCTTTTGTAACCTGAGTGTTCCCCAGAATCCGTCGTGGACGCTCTGTCCAGGTTGCTATGCTAATCAGGTTGTAATGACCGTAGGTCAGTTAAGGGCACACCGAGCGCCCCACTGCGCATGCTCCCACAGGGAACAACCTGTCCAGCATTGGGTTCTGCCGTCTGCTCAGCCGACACCAGACCAAACAGGACCAGAGAATGAAATTACAAAAATATTTTAAACAGTTTTAAATAAGGAATCACATTTCAAAGAAACCTGGGGAGAGATAGGACATTAATATTTTTTACCTTAAATTTGTGTGTAGCTTCAGTACAATATACTTAGTTCGGTAACATGAACAATATTTGATAGGAAAACAAAAAGACGATGGTAAACAATAAGCTATAGTATACTATAAAATAACTAAAAGAGTTGGAGAGAAGGGAACACTTCTGCACTGCTGGTGGAAATGCAAACTAATACATCCCTTCTGTAAATAAGTTTGTAGAACACTGAGGGAACTAAAAGTAGACCTGCCATTCCATTCTGCAATTCCTCTTCTAGGTATATATCCAGAAAATCAAAAATCACTTTACAACAAAGACATTTGCACAAGAATGTTTATTGCAGCCCAATTCATAATAGCCAAGTCACGGAAGCAGCCCAAGTGCCCATCATCACATGAATGGATTAACAAATCGTGGTATATGTATGCCATGGAATATTATGCAGCCTTAAAAAAGGTGGCCACTTCACCTCTTTTATGTTTACATGGATAGAGCTGGATCATATTTTCCTTAGTAAAGTATCTCAAGAATGGAAAAAATAATACCCAAGGTACTCGATACTATTGTGAAATCAATATATAATCACCCACACTTTCATATGAAAGATAAAACCCAATTAATTATAGCCCAGAAAGAAGGAGAGAAGAGGAGGGGGAGCGGAGGGGAAGGGGCTGGACGGGTGGACGGAGGGTAATTGGTGGGACCTCACCAACTGTGCATATTGCAAGGGTATATGTCAAATATAATAGTAGAGTATAAATGTCTAAACACAACAATTAAATCAGTAAAGTGAATGCTATGTTAACCAGTTTGATGTCAACATTCCAAATTGTATAGAAAATCAGCACATTGTACCCCACAAGTACAGTAATGTACACAGTTATGACCTTAAAAAAGAAGAAAAAGAATTGTGATGTTCTAACGTAAAGAAGGAATTGAGTGCCTGAGGTGAGGGATGCCTGATTTGATTATTACACATTGTATTCCTGCATCAAAATGTCACATGTATCCTCTAAATATACACAACTATTATGTACCTGCAATCATTAAAAATTAAACTTTTTATAGTAGGCTGAGGCTGGTGGACTGCTTGAGCTCAGGAATTTGAGACCAGCCTGAACAAGAGCAAGACCCCATCTCTACTAAAAATACAAGAAGAAAAACTAGCCGGGTGTTGTGGCAGGCACCTGTTCTCACAGCTGGCAAGGCTGGGGCAAGAGGATTGCTCAAGTTCAAGAGTTTAAGGTTGCTGTGAGCTATGATTATACCACCGCACCCTACCCAGGGGGGCAGAGTGAAACTCTATCTCAAATGGAACACATTCTTCTTAGTAAAGCACCACAACGATGGAGAAGCAAGAATCCAATGTACTCACTTCTGATATGAAGGCAGTGATGAGTTAATACAAGGTAGGGGGTAGAGGAATGAGGGAGCGGGGGGGGACGATGGGGGATCACGGTGTATGGCGCACTTCTTGGGGCTGGGACGCAAGAGGGACTTTAAGAGGCACTTTATCTAATAAATGCAATCAGTGTAACCTAAAATAAATAAATAAAACCTTTTTAAAAAAGACATAACTTCAGTAGAAAATGCTAAAAGTTTAAGATTTGTTTTAGCAATGTCAATTAAATAAAATATATTTCACTTATGCACAGAAAGTTCAAACACCAAATTTAATCAAGTTCTCGACATTTGAAATTAGCAGCTTTGTTCTGGGTTTTTTTCCCCTTATATTATCTCTTTTACATTGTTCCTCCAAGATAGGATATAGATGGTGAGAAATGAAGTTCCCATAATCACCTGTCACTATGTAAACAATGAAAACAGGCATATTTTTGGTCCCTAGTCAAACAACTCTTGAGACCAAACAAAAATAACTTAGCAGCTGACCCTGGGAAATATTTTCTTTCAGAAAATAAGTCTCTAAGCCAACCAAATCACCCTACATGTCAAAGCTAGGAACAAGATTGAGACTCATTTTAAGACCATTCTTTGAGATGCCCTCCACTCCAAAACTGTCTTGTGTAAACTCTGCTTAACTTCACCTTGAAAACCCACCTCTAAAGCAGCAAATACAGTCATACCTCTTTAAATAAACTCTCCTTCAATATTTTGAGAAAAACACAGCTTTTTAAGTCCCTGTTCTCCCTTACTGCAGTAAGTTTTGAAAGATTAATTATTTTTTAGTCAGCACATTTTCCTGCTTATCTTGGTGTGGGGTGTGGACTTCAGAAATTCTAGGGCCTCTCACCAAGAACGGGTGGAAATCAGCTTGCCATCCTGGCTGAAGCCCTCCATCTGCCGTGCAGAGACAGGTTTTGTATTAAGTATAATATACTTCTTCTATTAATTGAACTCCCAAACAGTGAGTTTATTCTGAATCTTAGGAATTTTAGCCATGTTTTTAAAATTCTTTGATGAACTTGTTCAATTTTAAAAATTCTTATGCATGGCAAAAATCTGTCTTGTTGCTAATTATGCTATGTCTCTAGCCTGCAGCATTTTTTTTTTCTTCTGAGACAGGGTCTCACTATGTCGCCCAGACTAGAGTGCTGAGGCATCAGCCTAACCTCTAACTCTGGCCTCAATAATATACTTCACAGATCACTTTGCACAATAAAGCAAGCAATAACAATAATATATATACTTTGTGAGCATAAACACAGCTATACTAAAGATACGTGTATGAATATACAATTATGAGCAGAAAAACCAAATTCATAAAGGAATAGGTTGAACATTGAAATGTACCAACTCATATCACTATTGTTGGTGATGATATGCCCCCAGCTTCATACCTGCAGTCATCTGGATTACTGTGAGGGGTAACTAACATTTCCTGGTGAGATTAAATAAACACAGGTGGGTCACCACACAGACGCATTCACCCAAAGATCTGAGATCTCAAGAAATTTTATCTTTCACAAATGCTCATATACAGAAAGTACATCCCTTCATTTACGGAGGAAGTTTCAACATTCTCACATACATACATGGTGCTTTCAGAGTCAATGTGATACCACACTTTGTGGAGTCGATGTTACAAAAAAAAAAAAAAAAGCAACAAGTGAATGAGAACTTTCTAAGTCTTGCACAGTTTATGCCTCCAGTGTTGGAAGTGGTGTGGAGAGGAAATGATAATATAGGCATGTTATAAAAAATAATGCTGACTATTTAAAAATAGTAAAAAAAAAAACTGGAATTGTTTTTAAGATCTAAAATAAGCTAAAAAGAAAAATCAATAGATAAAAACATGCATTATAGGAATAAACTCTGGGTAACTGGGAGAAGACAGTCCATAGAGCTGTCTAAACATGACGTCACCATCCTGTGATTGTGATTTTGGAGATTTCAGACATAAGGGATTTGGGGATTTAAGGAGTTGGGGCTTTAGGAATTTTTATTTTTCAGGATTTCAACATTTGGGATTATGTCCTTCGGGATTATGATACAAACCTTCCAGGTCTGTGTGAAACACCCACCCTGGTGGACATGCCCCACAAGTGTCTGTGTGCAGGGTCCACACGTATACTTGACTTGACACCGTGTGATGGGTTCAAATCCAACTTATGAGAAGGGGGGGAGGAACCAAGCTCTAACATGAGACGCGACATGGTGGAATCTTGAAAGCATCTTGCTAAGTGAAAGAAGCCAATGCAAAAAGAAGGCTAGTATATGACTCCATTTATGTGAAATGTCTGGAATAGAAAACCCTGGAGTCAGGAGGGAGATCAGTGGCTGCCCATAGCTAGGAGGGCAGGTAGGAGCATCCTGAAAGCCTTTGAATAGCACGTTGTTTTAAATGAGCAAATTATGTGGGGTACAGATTACTTCTTAGGAAAGCTACGTATTGTCCAGGATACAGCCACATGCCAATAATCAACCAGCACAGTGTTCTGAGTTTATATTTCCAACGTTCTTACTGGAAAAATACCAAATCCATTTCTAAATATTACTTATAGACATAAGAATCTAATCTAGCGAGTGAAAGCAGAAAGGAAATTAAGGAATATTAAGTTTTTCTCAGAACCTTCACTCACATGCTACAAGAAACATTTCATACATCTCCAGCCTTCTCTGACAAATGCCACACCACATGCCATGGGACTCAGAACTCTGGATCAAAATATTTTTTAAAAAGGAAAAATATATTCATAGAACAATAAACAAATTTCCAAATATTCAATGGTCTACATGTTCGGATTAATATAAAGAAGAATAATGAAAAAGAAAAACACTCAAATTTAAAAATAGACAAAAAAAATTTTCAAATTTCTTAATAAAGGCTGATCAAAACATATGGAAAACTTTAAGCTAAGTTGGATTTGTATCACCCTGTTATACAACTAGACCCTGCCTTCATCCTATATTTCCCTTTCCGTATCTCAACAATCCTACTGTTCCCGGACTCTTTCTCAGAGTCTCTTCCCTCCACCTTGATCAAACAGAAACTCTCCAAGCTCAGCTGTCCCTGAAAAGGTAGACTCCTCTGAAGGGAAATCGTTTGTGGTTGAGTCAAAGCCTTGGTCTCCATCAAAATTAAAGACTATTGTAAAGGATATTCCTGAGCTTAGACACGATAGATGATGATCTTCCAGGATTTGGAAGAGTCCTGAGGGCTGGGTGAACGACATGATCTTCCTTAAGGAATAAAAGTTTAATTTGGTCAAGGTTACCCCCATGTTCCTGGCCAGAGTGCATGCAGTGTAATATTATCACTGTTTTAAATTTCTGTTTCAAATTTTTAGTTAAGAAACCCAGATCACATTTTCAGGGTTTCTTTCTTTTAAGTATGAGTATTAACAGACGAAACTTACTAAATGCAGAATACAAATGTCTTCATACAATAACTAAGAAAATGACATGATGGGTATGTCAAACACTTTGATGAAAATGTTTCAGATTGTATATGAAACCAGCACATTGTACCCCTTGACTGCACTAATGTACTCAACTATGATTTGACAATAAAAAAAGTATGAATATTAAGAACTACTGTTTTTCACTCCTGAAATTATTTAGCTATACCCCATCTATTTAAACACGAGTTTCTTAAATAATTCAAATCTAAGTATTTTTTTTTATTTTTACTATAATTTCTTCTTTGATCTATTAAAAATGTATTTATTTCTCTCCAACTTACTTATTTTGGCATATAGAAGACACAACCTGTGTGATTTTAGCTGTTTGGAACTTGAGGCTTCCTGCACCCCTTGCTACAAGCTCAGTTTGTGTGAAGGTTCCCACCAATCTGAGGCTGTGGCCTCCACCCGCCAGGCCAGCCTGGACCCGGGGGCGCTGGTCTATTCCATGGGTTTTCAGCTTTTAATTGTTTCTGACCTGTGAAAAATGTTCTTGTTTTTCATCCAGTTCAACCCTACCTTAAAAGTAAGTCTTGGAAGTGTTTTATACCCATCAGAAGTTATCTAGAGCTAAGGGCGCTGGCCGAAGTTAACTCCAGAGGACGCACCGAACTTTTCAGGTGATGAAAATGTTCTAGATCTTGATTGTACTATGATTTCACGAGCACCTAGATATTTGTAAAAACTCACTAAACTAGACATTAAAAATGAGCACATCTTATTTTATGGAAGGTCTGGGTTAATACAATTTTTTTTTTTTTGCTTGTAGGAAAGGTCTTTATTAGCGGGGAAGCTGCAGAGCAGCATTAAGGAGGAGAAAGAGAGAGAGAGAGAGAGAGAGAGAGAGGAGACACGCAGGGGAAGGAAGAGAAAAGAGCTGGGTTAATACAATTGATTTAAAGATACATCTTTTCTTTTTTTATAGTCACAACACTGGAAGTAATACTGTTAACTATGAGATCAAACATATTGCCTTAAAAATCACCACCAAGTGTTGCCAAGGTGGACTGGAGTGTTTCAGGTAACATTCAGAATGTTAAACTGACTGAGAAATTCTTGAAATCCTGGAGGATGCCGGGTAACAGGAAACCTCTTAGCAGAGCGGGCCTGGAGCGCGGCCTGAGGCTTCCACTGGAAACCCTGAGTTGGACTTTGCACCCTGAGCAGAGCTGCGTCTCCCTGGACACAGTCTCCAGTTACGTCCCCACCTCCCAGTTTAATTTTACCCTTCTCCATGTCCGCTCACTCGCCATCAGGAAAACCAGGTCACATAGATGAGCAAATGGGCATTTTATCCAACTGGGAATGAGCTGTTGTGTAAAAGGATTCTGGGACTTCCAGAGTGAATCAGATGCTCATGCAAGTTCTCATCATGCCACTTTATATACATGTGACAAGAGACAGATGACACATGTACACGGAGGGTCATCTATGTGACCTGGTTTTCCTGATGGCGAGTGAGCGGACATGGAGAAGGGTAAAATTAAACTGTGAATTTGAAGAAGTTGCCATGAACACAGAAGAGAGCAAAAACCATTCATGGCACGATCAGACTTCTGGTTTTCTAGGAGAATTAAATTGCACCTGCCAAGTCTGTCTAATGTGTAAGCCACCTTCCATAAAGGTGACACCTGTAGATTCAGTGTTCTAAAACATGTGTCACGTAACAGTTCACCAAACATTGACTTTTTCAAGGGTCATCAGTAACATCTTTCATCAATCCTTAGTGAGCAAATAAGTTAGTTTTCCAAGTAAATAACATATTCTTAAATATCTTGGATACAAACATTCACTAATTAAACTATTCATGTTTTCTTTTTCTTTTTAGAATTTTATCCTTGGCCTTCAGCCCATTTGAATGATGCCAGTTTTGCAAAGAACAGTTTAACATGGAGAGATCAAATGTTCCAGTGAGCAATGAAGGAGATTAGAGTCACCACACATGCTTTCAACTTGGTATGGTGGCAAACCATCTTCATACCATTTAAAATAGTCTATTAATGGAATATCATTCTAAAAGTAGAGGAAGGATTACGGCAAAGAAACAGCAGTGGCTACTTTCTTCAAGTTAAACAATTTAAGAATACGACAAAATGCTAACAAGTATACAATCAATATATTATTCCTACTAATGATATATGTACCTGGGTTACCCTATTTTAAGTAATAGAAGCAACTCCTTCTGCTAGAAATATATCTAGTCCATGCCTGTTTAGCCTTAAAATACTTATATCTAGGGCCATAACAAGTTTAGCCAGATCCGTTCTTCTCAACAGCATGCATGTTCTGAGACGCAGAGCAATTCTCGTGATAGCGTTCATAAGACTTTATATTTACTCCTTAAAAACGAAACTAAGTACTGGAAATGTACTAAGTGTCACTCAATTGTACATTTCAAAAAGGTTATGATGTTCAAACGCAGTGGCTTCCATCTGTAATCCCAGCTACTCAGGAGGCTGAGGTAGGAGGATCACGGAGTTGGAGGCAGCAGTGAGCTACGACTGAGCCCCTGCACGCCGGCCTGGGCAACAGAGCAGGACCTCATCTCTAAAATGGGGGGAAAAACAGATAAAATACTTAAAATGGTATTATATTTCTCTCTCTCTCTCTCTCTCACACACACACACACACACACACATATACAAACACACGACTTAGCTCAGCTCCTGTACACCTTATTCTTGAGACATTCTTCAAATTGTAGACTAAACTTTTAGTCTACAAACATGTGATACAAACTCACTTAAGTTTGGTGAATAATAGAATTCATATTAATTATGTAAAATCATGATATCAAGTCTGGAACTCCATGGTAAGATAACCTAACTACAAGAAAAAATACCACCCACTCAAATATCATAGACAACCAAATTGTCTCTCATCTGTCATTGTAAACAGACTTCACTGGGAGAGGTGGATGCGTCTTACTCTTAAATTTTCATGTGGCTCATCAGAATAGTTGGCACATTACTTTCTTTAAAATGTGTATTTTCTTAAATGCTAGAGATCAAATACATTTTAAAATCATTTGCACTCTTCAAGTGTAAATATAACAAACTGTGAGAAAAGGTTTTGTCTCGTTTGTTGTTTCAATAGTTGAATTTAAGTCACAAAAATATTCTCTTTTAATAGCGTAACATTATTTTATAGCCCAAAGCTGATAGATTGTAAAGTATATGCTGTCATGCAAATAAAGTAAAATATTGTTTTTAAAACCACCCGAGAGTTTACTGTTAAGCAAATGTTGCATAGCGAAAGCATTTGGTAAGAACTAACAGATTTTATTTACATAGGAAGTCATTAAATATTATTTATGAGAGTGTAAACATGACTATTCACCTAATTAAATATCAGACCTAAGTACAAATTAGAGTGTGTTTATCTGGAATGCTCACTGGCAAGGATCAGATATTTGTTTTTACTCCTGGATGTTAAGCACATACTGTGCATTTATAAATATATCCCTGTTTTCCAATGATATGGCATGAGAGGGGAATAAAAGACTTTGCAATGCTATCGTTAGAAGCTGTTTGCCAATTTCCAAGTACAATGTCACCTGTTGTGCACTCAGGAGTTAAATATCTGTGTCCCTGAGCGTACTTATAGAGGGAACTGCTGTCACGTGTTTGTCTTAATTATAATCGGGAAATTTTCACAGTGAGTTTTTCCTCAGGGCTTTGGTTACAGATTTGCGTAAAGGATAGAAGAGTGGAAACCCAAGTGTTTAAGCATTTGCACTTCTGTTGATCAACTAATGTCTGGAATTTTAACTACTGAAAAAATGACATTTCTACCAACAAGGTATATTTGGAGAGCACAGAAAGATGTTTTCCCCAAACATAAGAAAAACATTTCTTCCAGTTTAAGAGCTATGGACGTTGCTGCCAGGGCTTTTCCTCAGGGAGTCCTCACTGGAAAATGTTGTATTCGTTGTTCTCAAGTGCCCCGCGGATTACCAAGCACTGTCTTCTGCAGGAGGAGGACAAATGCGCGGGCTGACTTGTTGTGAGTGTGCCGTTTTTCTTTCTGGCTAGTGTTGGTTTGAGACACACAGAGGACTTTGGACATCTTACCCTTTTCCAGACCAGAACAATCTTAGAAAATCTGAGGAGACATTAACAAAACATGCAATATTTATTGGGTGCCTTTTCAGTTACATCTGCATAAAAAGTCCATAGTGCGTACCTCCCAGCTGGACCCCTCTACCCTCTACCATGTTCTGATTGTCATTATCGTGTGTGGCTTAGACTTCCTGCCCTTCTCTGCAGTGGTTTTTCTTCCTGACTTCCACATAATTGTGAGAAACTGGGTGATTCCTGATAAAATTGGGAATTGCATGTATGAAAATGTTCTTAATAGACTGTAAAGTGTATGTCTTAGAATCTCCCCTCTTATCACTACTACAAGTATTACAAGTATTAGGCTAGTGCAATAAGATATGAAAACAAAATGTGTATAGAATGAGAAGCAAGAAATAACTGCATTTATAGATGACATAATTGCATTAAAAAATCCCACAAAATTTTTTTTTAAATTCCCAAGAAGTCATAGTGGAGTACAACAAGATTTCAGTACACAAGATTTTTAATTTTTTTAAATTTCAAAATATAATACAAGGGGTTGCAAATCTTTTGTTACAAGGATAGCTTCTTTTAATGCAGTGGTTCTCAACCTTCCTAATACCTCCTAAGGCTGGGACCCTTTAAAACAGTTCCTCATGTTGTGGTGACCCCCAACCAGAAAATTATTTTCATTGCTACTTCATAACTGTAATTTTGCTACTGCTATGAATCGTAATGTAAATATCTGATATGCAAGATGTATTTTCACTGTTACAAAGGAATTGCGACCCACAGGTTGAGAACTGTTGTTTTAATGCTTTAGTCAGACCTGTAAGCATCCCAATCACCTTAATATTGTTCATTATACCTTTTAGGTAGGTTTTTACCCCTACCTACCTATACCTGCCCCCACTTCTTGATTTCCAATGATTTTTACCTTTTTCTATGCCAGTGTGGACACATCAGTTAGTTCCAAACTATCAGGGAGTACACGTGCTATTCATTTTTCTATTCTTGAGATACTTCACTTAGGATAGTGGTCTTCAGTTTCATCCAAATTGCTGCAAACCAAATCAATTCATTCATGGTGTAGTATATACATACCATATTTTGGTAAAGTAAATTTAAGAAATCTCTATCTGTTTTCTATAGACACTGTATCATCTAAAGTCCTATCAACAGTGTATTAAGTATTTCTTTCTCTCTACACCCATGCCCGCATCTACATTTTTAGACTTTTTAATAAAATCTATTCTGGTAGGAAGAAGAAAGTATCTCATTGTGGTTTTAATCTGCATTTCCCTGATGATTAGTGATGTCAAGCATTTTTTAATGTCCATTGGCCATTTGTATCTATTCTTTTGAAAAGCTCTCTTTATGTCCTTTGCCCACTTTTTTAACAGGGTCATTTGTTTTTATTTTTGCTGATCTGTTTGAGTTCTTTGTAGATTTTTCACATTAGCCCCCTTTTAGGGTGTATAGTTTGAAAATATTCTCCTCCATTCTGTAGGTTTCTCGAGTTCTATCGAATATTGCCTTTTCTGTGCAGAAAGTTTTACTTTGATCAAGTCCTATTTATTTATTTTTCTTGTTGCCAAATCACCTTTAGGGTCTTAGTCATAAGTTCTTTGCCTATGCTGATACTAGAAGAGTTTTTCTGACATTTTCCTCTAGGATTTTTTGGGTTTCATGCCTTACATGAGTCTTTTTCCACCCAGATTTACTTTTTGTAAGTGGTGAGAGGAAGGAGTCTTCCTCATTCTGGGCCTGTGGCTGTCCAGCACTGTGTATTGGGCAGGGCTTCTCTTTCTTAGTGTGTGCTGGGTCTGCTTTGTTGAAGATCAGTGGGACCTGGTGGACAATTTCCAGCTGGACTCCCTGTTCTGTTCCATTGGTCTATGTGTCTATTTTTTGCAACACTATCATGCTGTTTTGGTTACTATAGCTTTGTCGTATAGCTTGAAGTCTGATAATGTGATGTCCTCAGATTTGTTACTTTCATTTAAGATTGCTTTGCCTATTTGTGCTCTTTTGTGGTTCTGAACAAATCACAGAATTTTTGGTTTCTAGATATGCAAATACAGCATTAATATGATAGGGATTGCATTGAATCTGTAAATTGCTTTGGGAGTCTGGACATTTTACCAGTGTGGGTTCTACTGATTCCATTTGCTTGTATCATCTGTAATTTCTTTCCTCAGAGTTTCATAGTTCTCTTTGAGGAAACCTTTCACCTCCTTGGCTGATGTATTCCTAGGTCTTTTCTTTTGTTTGTGGCCACTGTGAATGATATTGAGTCCTTTATTTGACTCTCAGCTTGGCAGCTGTTGGTTTATAGAGATGCAACTGATTTGCGTACATTGATATTGTAACTTGAGGCTTTCCTTAATTTATTTATTAATTTTAGGAGTTTCTTACTTTCAAGATGCAAGATTATATCATCAGTGAAAAGAGATGGAGTTTGACCTTCTCTTTTCCATTTTAAGACCCTTCTTCTTTCTCTTGACTGACTGCTCTATCTAGGGCTTCCAGCACTATGTTGAACAGATGTGGTGACACAGATCAAAATACAAAATTCAATTGTTTTCTTGTATAACATCATATAACAAAATATGTACTATATCTATATGATGAAAGTTCTAAGTTTGATTAAAGAAACAAAGGAAGATATAAATAGAGGTATATCTTTGTTTACAAATTTAAAGACTCGATATCGTTAAAATGTCAGATCTTCCAAAGATGATTTATGCAATCCAAATCAAATCCAGCAATCTATTTCATAGACATGAACAAATTCATCACGACTCGGAAGAACAATGTTGGAGGAGTGATTGTGTGCAACTTCAAGTTCAAGCCATAATATAAACCTAAAGTGATCATGACATTAGCAAATAACATGGCACAGAGATCAATGGAGCGTAAGAGAGAACTCTGACAAACATAACACACATATAGGTGATTACATGAATACACACCTTACATTTAACAAAACTGACCACAGACTTAAATGTAAGGTACAAAACTGTAAAACTATAAGAAGAGCACGTAATGAGAAAATCGAGGTGACTTTGGGTTTGGCAAAAGAATTCTTAAAACTTAACAATAGGATTTGCTGATGCCAAGAAAGCATATGAAATCATGTTCAAAATGATTACCCTTAGAATTCCACATTAAAATAACAAGAACAGCTAAAGTCCAAAAGCACTGATGATACCAGTTGCTGGCAAGAACACAGAGTGATGGGGCCTCCCGCTGGTCACTGGCCAGGGTGCAAAGTAGGACCACCACTTTGCAAGAAAATTCCATCCGCTTCTTCCAAAGCTAAGTGCATTCTTACCACAGGATACAGTAATATCCTTCCTAGGTATTTCCTCAATTAAATTGACAAGTTCTATTTGTATAATAACTTCTGTTCACCTAGAAATAATTCCTAATTTCCAAATGCAGCTATCCACCAAGATGCTCCTCAGCAGGTGAATAGATGATCTGTGGCGCCAGTGCAGGGGAACATCATCCAGAATAACAGAGACGAGCTGTCGTGCCTCCAAAAGACACAAATCTCAAACACACATTGCTGAGAGAAAGACGCCGATCTGAAAAGGCTGCAGAGTGTGCACCCCCGGCCACATGACACTGTGGGAACACAAAACCACACGGACAGTCTGAAGACCACTCATGAGCCAGACTCCGGGGTGCTGAGGGGGCCTGGAATTCGTAAAACAAGAGGATTCTTAAGGGGTTGAAACTGCCCTGTATCTATTATAATGGTGGATAATGACCTCATGCATTCTTCATATTGGTAGAAATTTACAGCATGAAGAGTGAGCTTTAATATATGCAAATTAAGAAAATGCTGATTTGGCTCAGCGCCCGTAGCACAGTGTTTGTGGCACCTGCCACGTGCCCCAAAGCTGGTGGGTTCAAACCCTGCCTGGACAAGCTAAAACAACAATGACAACTGCAACAAAAAATAAAAAGTAGCTCAGCATTGTGGTGGGGGCCGGTAGTACCAGCTACTTGGGAGGCTGAGGCAAGAGAATTGCTTAAGCACAAGAGTTTGAGGTTGCTGTGAGCTGTGACACCACAGCACTCTACTCAGGGGGACATAGTAAGACTCTGTGTCAATAAATAAATACATAATAAATAAGTTGCTGATTTAAGAGGTTGCTGGTTCCAGGGAGTAATGCAGATGGTGACGGGCACTAGCTGCAGGGCACGTGTATCAGGCCACCTCAGGGAACAGGGCGGAGAGGAAAGGGTCCGAGAACACTGAGTAATCACTGCCACTTAGTTGCTGATGTGCCCCCACAGTGGTGTGGCTAAAATTTTGACACCAGTGTACAAACATACCAGAAATAACAATTAGTTGAAAGAATAACAGATGGTACAAATCAGGTCTCTCACAGCTGAAGAATGATCTGTGTGGTCTGAATTAGAGTTTGTGGCATTAGTATAGACTCATGATTAGCTCATTCACATTTTAAAGTACTGAGACAAATGTGTGTATGTGTTGTTCAGTATAAACATGCATATTACCTGCTTGTGATAGTTTAGATGGTCTAGAAGCAACAATGACTCTCCAGCAAACAACACACCTAGCACAGGTGTGCAGTTGTGTCAGGGTAAAGGTGTGTGGGTGTGAGGCTGTGCAGGTGTGCTGGTACATCTGTGTGGGTGTGAGGCTGTGCACGTGTGCCAGTATGTGGGTGAGCAGGTGTGCAATGACCCTCTGGCAAAGAACAAACCTCACACACCCAGCTCCTGGTTTCTAACACTGTTTTCTGTAAAGGGAACCAAAGACCCTTAGAGAAATCACTGAATCTGGGGCCGAGGTGGAGAAGCCACCGGATGAGCTGGAGCGCCTGGCAGTGCTCCATGGGGGAGGGGAGCCTACACCATGGGGGAGGGGAGCCTACACCCCTATACATGGGGTATGTTTAAGGAACACAGAAGGCCAGCCCAGAGAGCGCCCAAGGGCTAATGATAGATGTATTTGAACAAAAATAAATAAAAATGAATGAAATAGTATTGGATTATAACTCAGTATAAAACAAATATCCCTGAGCTCATAGTGACATATTTATGTAACTGAATAAATAAATTAATTGGGGAAACCAGACAAAATCTCTGGCAAAAGAGTTCCAGATAATTTATGTAGATACTTCGTCTTCATGGGGGAAACTCTAACTGGCCAGTACTTACGTGAGAGCTGAGCACAGAGGTTCTTCCAAAGAGAATGGGATAGAAATTGAGGAAAAGTGACTTTGCAGGAGAGACCTGACAGCAGCTCATTGTTAATAGTGATCGATCACACTGACAGCTGGCACCCTGATGAAAATGGCTCCATACACCTGCCCACCCTCATACCTGCACACCCTCATACCCACACACTGGCACCCCTCACACCCACACACCTGCACACCCTCATACCCACACACCTGCACCCCCATGCTCTCATACACCTGCACTCCTGTACCCTGGCACAAATGCACACCTGAACACTCACACATCCACAAACCTACACACCTGCACACTTGCACAATTGCACACTGGCAATCTTGCACACCAGCACACACTGGCACACAAGCACACCTGCACACCTGAACATTGGCACATTCACACACAGGCACACCTGCAGACCCACACACCAGCATACCTGCACACTGGCACACTGGCACACCCACACACCTGCACAGTCCTTCTGGGCAGCAGCCCTGTCAGGAGTCAACGACAGAAATCAATGTCAGGCTTCTTTTGATATAATTTTCACCACTGTGTGAAAAGTTAAGAATTTTTAGTACTTACAGATCCGGGGTATACAGAACAGGGAACGCAGGGAATACAGTGTGACAGGAGCAGAGACGGCCGTCAGGTCGGACCTCCGCTTCAGGCCGAAGCCGTCGGGTGTGTTGGAGAAGTGGGAGTCGTGCCGGGATCTGAGCCCGGCCGCAGCCTGGAAAGCTGAACCTGCATTAAACCTGGACACTGCAGCAGGACAGGCTCAGGAACCCCAACATGCTAATGTGGGTCCATTCATATTCCTTTCCCGACCAGGCTGACTTTCATGAGAATGATGTGATAGTTTATAATTTACACTGCACATGTATCAATCTTTCCCTTCATGATGAGATATTTATTTAATGTGAGAGGGTTAAGGATGATGGGAAAAAAAAACAAATACATAAAAAACCCTAAACATTCAGGGCTTTTATAGTTTAAGAAATAGAACTGTCAATTCCAAAAGTGGCAGTTGGAGAACTTTCCAGTTGGCTACGTTCTCAGCACTGCAGCTCGGGAAGCTTTGTACCATGATCTCTGACTCACCGGGACCTGCTACCCAACTTCAGCTCTTCAGGGTATAAAAGGGAGATTTCACACAGTGCAGGTTTTTAACATCCATTTTTATAATTTCTTTTTTCCCCTTAATTCTACTTATGTTTTATCTTAATCCTTATATTCCCCCATTACAATGCTTAGAATGTAAGTCCTAGATTAAATCGTATCACATCCTTTGGCAAATGTAATGTAAATAAGTATAACACAAACAGTACTATCTCCTAAGTGCCCTTTCTGATGCTGCGAATTTGAAAGCTATGCTTGTGTACATAGGAAAGCAGTATCATCTCGAGGCTCCATTCTCCACGTACCTGGCTTGGCTCTCGACAAAATGATTTATACTCTGACATAATCTCAAGAAGAACATAACCAAACAGTCAGGACAAGGGAGGTCATCCCTGGTTATGTCCCAAAGGATCATTCTGTCTGAGGTGAACTGATCAGAAATTAAAGCCCTATTCCTGGAGAAAGAGGAAGTGGTCCAGAAATGCTCAGAGGACCTCTTCTGTTCTTGACCTTGTATCCAAGAACTACAGCATCAGAAGTGTAGAGAATCAAAAGCAACTAACACTGCCTCAGAGCAGTGTGCCCTGCTTGTGTTTAGGTAATAAAATCAGTCAAAGGGTAAATTTAAAGTATTGAAAACTTGCTGTCTAAATCACTTGCTGTTCCTGGAAGTGCCCTGTCATTATTGCTCTAGATGTTATGGTAATGCCTGCTAGAGAGAGCTTTGTGAAGTCACTTTTGGTATTAACTCAAGACTAGTGGTTTTTGTTTCTCTTACATTTTGAAAAGAGTCTAGCAATTGTCTTCTTTCTCTGTACATCATTTATCATTTTCTGAAAGTAATCCTATCTGCTAATAGGAGGATATTGCAATAGACTGAGTTACATTCCCCCCAAATTTGTATGTTGAAGTCTAAACCACAATGTCACTATATTTGGAGACAGGGCCTGTGAAGAAGTAATCAAAGGTAAGAGGGCATGAGGGTGGCCCCTGACCCATAAGATTAGTGTACTTTTAGGGGGAGACACGCGAGCTTGCTCACATGCTCATGCGTTCCTTCTCTCTTCCTCCCCCTTCCTCTCTCTGTTACTCCCTCTCTCCCTCCCTTTCCCTCTCCCTCTCCCACTATCCCCCTCTCTCCTCACCCACAACTCAGTCCCCCTCTTTCCTTCCTCCTGCACCAGCACAGAGGAAAAGCCGAGTGAGGAAACAAGGAGAAGTCAAGCTGGGAAGAGAGAACTGGCCTGGAGCTGTCAGCCCCCAGCCCCCAGAGTTACAGGGAATGAGTTTCTGTCACTGAAGCCGCCCAGGGTGCAGAGTTTTGTTACAGCAGCCTGAGAAGACTGATACATCGATCTCCTTGTGGTTAATGAAATTACATCCATCACTACACATTTACTTCTTCCCAGCAAACAGTTTTCCAAATTATTTCACTTAGACAGTTGAGTTTTTCCTTCATTAATTATTAATAAAATGATTTTTTAGTTTTTCGTTTTCTTTTTTTGGTATAATTAGGTGAGGGACCTGACAGTATAAAAACAGTTACCCTTCTACATTCCCTTTTTTGCTAGATGATAATTTAATTTATTCTAGTGTTTGTTTTGTTTCCAATATAATTCAGTGGTTAAAAGTGTGCTTGGTTTAAACCAATGAAAGTCAAACCTCTCTATGAATGGTTTATAAAAAGGAAAATGCTTCAAAAGAAGGTTTGTCAATGACTAAGGGTGAAAAACATGGGTGAGTAGTTGTACCTTGTCCAGAGACTGCTCTCTGTGGACACAAATCTGAAACTGTTTCAGCTTCGTGAGAACACGGTGCACCACTTGGAGGGAACCTGGCTTCCTCAGGAAATGCGGCAGAGACACGTTGTGTATTGTCATATACACAATGACAATATCCATTTTGCTAAAGGATAAAGCCAAAGATAAAATGATGAAAATTACAAAGTTCTCTTAGTCATAATTGCACAACACAAAAATAATTAAGTGCAAAAATTGGCAAAATTATTTGGGAAAAAATGGAATAATTACAATATCACACTTCAGATTTATAACAACTTGTCATAGGAAGATTATGTGGTGATATAAGATGAGTTAAAATGATACATTTCTTCTAGGATTGAAATATATAATGTGTATTATATATATATTGTATAATATATAATGTGATATATATATATACACACACATCCAGGAAAGTCCATAAACAAAATATGAAATATTGAAAACAACTTACTGAACTCAGAGAACATCGCTGAGCCTTTGATTAACAGTGTGGGAGGGAATTTGTGTCCAAACTTTTTAATAGGCATTAGCACTGAGTTGGATTTTAATAATTAAAAATGATAATAACATCTTAATGTATAGTCAGGACTAAAACCCCTTGTCTTATACTTTCTCAGATTGTCTTCCACCTAAAACTTTTGAAAATAATTTTGTTTAATCTATTCTACAAATGTCTTTCTCATCAAAAAGAAAAATGAAGAATTTTCATTAACTGATACTTGTATGTTTTAGTAAAAGTGATAGATGTAACTGTTTATCACAAAAATCTTTAGAAATTATATACAAGAAAATAGTAAGAGGGTGAGGGGTACTGAGAACTTCCACTAGAAATCAAGAAAGGGAGATATTTCACTTTATACTTGCCCTTAGAAACTTGTAAATATATTACCTTTAAAAATTAAATATGTTTGAAATTTTAAAAAGACATAATTGCCTGTTAAAAATCATATATTTAAGGACAATGAAAGACAAATTAAAATATTATTCAAAATATTAGAACTTGGTCTTACTATACATATATATGTACATATGATGAATGCAGTTATAAGAGTGCCATTAAGATTTTTAGTAATGTTCTTTATCAGTCCTTAAATTCTCTAAAATTTCTAATTTTGTAACCATTTCTCTTATATTTTTCTGAGCTTTTATGTTCCTTATTGTTTCTCCTAAACACTTTTATACAAAAAAAGTGTTTTCAATGCATTTTTCTCAGTGCTTGCTTAATATTGCATACTCTAAATGGAAGAGGACCGACCTAGCCACCACCCAGGGAACAGCTTTCATCTGAGAGGCCGGTTCTCATCCCACTGTTTATGTTGAGATTCAACTGATAACTGAACTGGTATTTGATCTCAGTGGATATTGCTAAAGGTTTGATCATTATCTAGCTCTTTAATAAACATTTTAAGCAGTAGTAATATCTAAAAAATGCCATTGAAATGTGACAATAATTGCATTACACTAAATTAATAAAATTAACCATCATGCCTAGTGTTACTTGATAATATGTAAAATTAAGACAACCAAATTTCAGGGATGGTGAAACAAAGGATCCATACAAAAGTGGACACATCCTTAGACTATTACATCATTCTCCTCATGAAAACATACACAATGACAACTATCCATTTTGCTGAAGGGTAAAGCCAAAGATAAAATTATAGAAATTATGAAGTTCTTTTAAATCTTATTCATAATTGCACAACACAAAAATAATTGAGTGTAAAACTTGGCAGAATTATTCGGGAAACAATGGAATAATTACAATATCACACTTCAGATTTATAACAACTTTTCATAGGAAGATCATGTGGTGATATAATATGAGTTAAAATTATTTATTATATAAATATATATTTATATATTTCTTCTAGGGTTGAAATATATAAAATGTATATTATATATTGTGTAATATATACTGTGTTATATGTTATATATTACATTATATATCATATATATATAAATACATCTGGGAAAGTCCATAAGCAAAATATGAAACATTGAAAACAACTTACTGAAAATTTTGTTGACTTTCAAAGTTATATTTTGATTAGGATGGTTTCTATACCTAGACAAATTATACATTGCTATAATTATCCTCAATAAACATACTCGTATTCTTATAATTATTAAATAAACTTTAAGTTAAAATTTTCTAGTGAAATCTATTATTTTTGTTGTTGATACGGGTAGATATAAAATGAACAATTTTGAAGAAATGGAAATGAGACAGACCGTGTGACCAGTAGACGCTCCTCTGACCACTCGCCTTTCAAAGATGAATGACCTCTCCACGCCTTGCCTTGGCGTTCCGTGAGCAGAAGTGTTCTGAATTCCCCTTTACATTAAGGCTTATCAAAATCTCTTTTCTGTTTAGGGTAAAAATCACTAATAGTTTCCAAAGGAAAGCATTTCGTGGTGACACCATGGATTCTGAGACCTGGGACCGCATTTTCCGTTCCGTTAGTGCTGAATTACCCTGCAGCCCGTCTCTCTTCCTAAAAACATATATAACTTATGAATCAAATATTGCCATTTCAGGGAAGGCTTGAAGGGACAAATAATAGAAGAGACATACAGAAAAGTGAACCTGATTCAATTTCTTCTTGAGGCCTCGTCTGAATCTGGAGGTGTGGCAGACGGCATGTGAGAAGATGGGCCTTGGGGCAGAGCAGAGCCCCCTCCATCCTCAAAAACGTGCATGTGGGGGAATGGTTGGAGGGGAGGCCTTAAGCTTAGGGACAGAGAGGCCTAAGGCCTCGGACCAAGGGTGAACCAAACAGCACAGCTCTCAGTAGGATCTGAACCTCTTGTGAATCGACTCAATCCTGGAGTCAATTGATGGCATGAGAAAAAGTAAAACCTTTTCTCAGGAAGGTAACCCCATGTAGCCCTACATTACTTGTAATCTTCACAAGGAATGTTCACAATTTCTCATAATTTGCCAAGCATACCACAAAAATGAAACCATGTATTACAAAAATGAGAGAAAATAGAAACAAAACTACAAAATAATCCAAATATTGCCATTATAAGAAAGGTATTGTAAACTATTGAAATGATAATATTCAGAAAATTAAAGGACAATATAAAGAATCTTAGCAGTTAACTTAAAACTTTAGAAAATCAAGTAAAACTCTACAACTGAAAAAAATGATAATTGAAGTGAAGAATTCAATAGATGAGTAAATACAATAACATTAAATTAGCTGAGAAGAATTCAATGGTTAGAAAACTAAAAAGTAATTAAGCATAAAATAATCAAGCTTAAGCACAAAGAGAAATTATAGAAAAGATTTTGGGGTGGTTTGGAATATGGTAAAAGGACTGAACATTTGATTTACTTTTGTCTCAGAAAGGGAAGTAGGATAAAGAAATGTTTAGTAAGATAATGGCTCCCAAATCATCCAGAAATTAAAAACCATCATACCATAAATTCAGTAAGTTCTAGAAACACCAAGTAGGGACTTATACAAAGAACAAACTTGAGAAGAATAAAAATAGCAATTATTTTCAAGGTGCCTCATTACGACGGACAGATAACTTGTTAACAGAAGCAAGGTCAGAGACAGCAGAACGGTAAATACAAAAGCTGGAAAGAAAATTAGCCGTTATTATTCACAGGCAGATAATTGTCTATGTTGAAAATCTAAAAAAAAAACTTAGACGAACCATCAAAATTAATAGGTGGTTCAACTAGGTCCTTGTATAAAAACTAACAGTATATCTAAATACTAGTAACCAAAATTGGAAAACAAGAAAAATGGTATTTAAATAATTACAAATACACAAACCTTACAAATAATCCCACGTAAGATATGCAAGCCATGTTGGGGTGGGTTGCAAGAGAAACCCAGGTTTTATGCTAACAAGACAAAGTTATTTCAGGTTTGGAGTGCAACTGAAGAGATCTCAGTAATAGATATTAAAAGACAGTCCAGGGGAATGAACAGGCAATGAAAATAAGCAGGTGGGTTTGAAAGCTAACTGGTAGGACAGAGCCATCGAAACTTGAAGATGAGGACAGGGGCAATGGGAAGGGTCGGTAAATAAATAAAGGAGTGAAAACATTATTACGCATCTTAAATTGCTAATGAATAACACTGACATAAACGTGCTGTTTTGTCCTAGTAGAAGCCTAGTTCCTTGCTTGAAGGAACTAGTACAGAGAGGCAGGTGAGATAGGACCATGAGGTTCTGACCACGGTGGCTCCTCCCTCCACTTCACTTTTCTTATAAGTACATTGGCTTAAATTGGAAATCTAGCATTTGTTGTTTGGCCAATTACCTCCTTCCTCAAGGAGATTGCTCATATGGCACCAAGGGAGAACAGACACTGCAGAATGGTACCTCACATACTCGGCTTCATCCCTGTTAACTTCACTGAGCTGCAAATGCCCTTCGATTCCACTTGAAGATGACGACTGACACGTGGAGCCTCCACTGTCATTAATTTATTTACGTCTGAGGCCTTATCTCCCATAAAAATGTGGTTGCTTTGAGCTTCATTCTCTTTCCATTTCTTTCGAAGTATTTTATTATTTAAATCTTTCCATTACTTAAGGCTTCCGTTTTTGTTCACTATTTGAATTCTCACAAGCAGAACTCCTGTTTGTATCTGAGATGCTGTGTCAAACACTTTTGTCTGAAAAAGTAAACAGTTTGTGACGAAAGGCATCTTGTATCCTAGTTGAGTGACATGCGCAGACAGCTGGAGTCAAAGACTCAAGGGAGGTGAGTGTGTGTCACGATCTGAGTGTGTCCCCAAGAATTTCTGTGCTGTGAATTTGTTTCTTGCTGTGGCAGTGCTGGAATGTGGCCTGTAAGGAGAGATTTAACGGGGGTGGGGGGGTGGGTGGTAGGGGTGAGGGGTGGATGCCTGGCTCACAGGTGTGGGTCCAATCTCAGATGGAGCTGAGTTCCCTCGCGTGGGCCGGAGGTAGGGAGCACCCCTGTGTTGCCCCCCCACCCCGAGGCTCTGCCTGCCTGACACAGAACAGGTTCTCACCCGGAGCCCAGCAGGTGCCTCCACCCAGTCCTGCACTGCCCAGACTCCCGAACTGGAACCAAAATAAATCTCTTTTCCTTATAAATCGCTCAGCCTCAGTTATAGCACAAAAGTGGAATAAGACGGCCTGAGCATCTGGAAGGGAGTACAGTTCATGTGGTGTTTCAGTGAACATGGGGCTATTCTCACTTTAGCTGTTATTTTCCAGTGGGGTTGTGCCAAGTTACCTCATGGGGTATGGAGAATGAGCCGACACAGCTTCTCATTTTGTCCTTTGCATTCTCCTGTTTACGGACAAGATGATGTCCACGGCAGATACAGACCACAACATGCTTTGTTGTACGCTAGTATAACAAAAGGGACAAACTTGTGCAACAGTATCATGTATAAGAAGATACTTATAAAAGAGTGCTCTATTCACTACTCAGATCTTAGATTTCCAATTTGAGGAGACTGAGTTATATTTGTGTGCTTTATCTAGAAATAAATAATTTATTTAATTCTTATTTTTTAAAAGTATGTATTTGTGCTGTATACAACAAAGAAAACTAGATGAAAATGAGGGAGGAACAGAGGGAAATTCATTTGTCTTCCGAATGTTAATAAGTGCCGTAGACTGTCTTGGAATAAAAACAAATAACGTCTTAAAGATAATGCTTTCCTTAAGTACCACTTTCTAATTATAAATCTAGAAAACAGGTTTTGAGAAGGGGAAACTGGCTCCGACTCTCGACACAGGGACCCTGACAGTGACCAGCCCACTTTGAAGAAGACAGATGTCTCCGGACTTGACACAAGTTTCATTTTTTATTTTCTAGAAATAACTGTGATAAACATAAAAAAATTTATACGGAAAAATGACAAAATTAAAGACGTCAATTTTTCTCTTTTTCCCCTATCAATAACTTTTCTTCAATACCCATCTGTTTTCAAACACGCCCATTCGCCCCCAGCTCCCCACAGCACTGTCCCTGCCTCTCCGTACAGATGCGGATTACACAGACTCATCTCTCTGAATAGAAAGCCGCTCTCTCTGCAAATAGAGAGACTCACTCTGCAAATAGGTGAGATTTAAACAGTAAGAGCACACTGGGAGCAAGAATAAGGATGCAACCCTGAAAAATGAAGCTTTTCCATAGTTCATAGGAATTTGTCAAAGGGATGTAACCCTAGACTGAGCAAAGGTGCCAAGAATTTGAGCACAGAAGGTCTTCTGAAAAGAAAGACCGCCAGAGGAGGAGGTGGGCCGCAATCTCCAGCCCTGTGTACTAGTTGTACTGTTATATTCTTCTCAGTTTCTGGACCCTAAAAAAGGACACAATATCTGATGCTGTGTTGTAGATTCACAGGTGTGGTACCAGTACTGGTCAGTCCACATATTTTATTTCTAAATTGTTAATAGAAAACATGGAAAATTTTTATACTAAAAAAAAGTAATTAATTAAATTTCTTATTTTTAGAACAACCTAAAATATCTATGAATATCATTTCCTTTTTTCAATAAATCCATGTATGACTGCAATACCACTAAGTTAATGCCAAGGACGTAAGTCAGCCACTTACGGGGACTCTGACAAAGAAATAGTTATAAACCAAAACCAGCTCGTTTGTCCCTGGGTTTAAAACAAAATACGACAACAAAAGTGGGCGCTTTTTGGACCTTAAGGCCTTACTTGATCATACCAAGCCTCAACCTTCAAAGTGGTATCTTGAGTACATATTGATTTTAAAATAATAATTTAAAAAGCAGCACACCTCTTGGGGGCAGGACACAAATTACAAGAGGGACTTTAACCTAACAATCATAATCAGCGTAACCTAATTCTTTGTACCCTCAATTAATCCTAAACAATAAAAAATAAAAAAAAACAAAATAAATTAAATAATTATTTAAAAAGTAGAACACCAAACATAAAAGCTGGTTACCTAAGATGTTTGCCACACATCCCTGTTTCTGATTTTATATCTTATTCATTCCATATTGCTCCTGTGCTCCTGAATGAATAAATCTAATCAAAATGTTCTCCTAAATCATCACTTCTCACCTGTTTTTAGAACACTAACCTTTTTGAGAATACCGCCCCCAAAAAGAAAAAATACATATACATATACCTATACAGTTTTATATATGATTTAAAACTTTGATACACCCTACCAAAGCCCAACTGGACTTTATAAAGTTTAATGTATCCAAGTTGAGAACCCCTGGCCTAATAATATATATATTAAGGTACACACATTACTTTTCTAAATGTCCTGTCACCATCATCAAAATGACAGGCACCCAGTAGGTGCTTATCATACGTTGGTGATCAATAGCGAGAAATTAATCCCCTCCCCTTACACACGACGTGATTTGAAATCATGTGATGTTAATTTTCTGCCAGAAATGTTTATTTCCTATTTCATGTTTCAATGATACAGAGAGAAAAGCAATTTTAGAGATAGAATTGTTGAGTCAACCTTTTAATAACTAGGAATTGATAGGCTCTAAGTAGCCAAAAAAATAAATATTAAAAGAACAAGATATCTCAGTTCAATAGAATTTAGATCTGCAGGATTAACAGCTCAGAAGATTAACAGTCTTGGAAAACGACAAGCACATGATCATGTGAAATATTATTGAGATCTGTTCGTGATTAGAAATGACATCCTGTGGTTGTGGTAGTGGTCACCAGCCCTCATCATTATTGACTTCTCCTCTCCTTCCCGGAGACCCAGAAGACAAAATTTCTAGTCTTATGATTAGTCACCATACTGCTGCAAGGCCCAGTCGATGGAGTGTAAGCAAAATACAAGCAGAAGTCAGAAGTGCTCTATTCACTACTCAGCTAAGACTTTGAGAGTCCCTGCTCTGTGATCAAAACTTGACAGTGACCCTAGAAGCTATATGTTTATATTGCAGCTCTCCAAGATAGGATCTCACAGAGCAAGTCCCCTGGAGAAATAAACTTGGGCCATCAATATGGAGCTAAGAATGGCTTAGCCCTAACCTAATATACCAGGCCAGGTGAATTTTTGATTATTTTAATTAAAATGTAATGGGTAATAGAAATGTTAGAAAATCAAGTGATAGAAATTGGTTGAAAGATTTTGAACAAGTTTTTGTCACCCTCAACATTCACAAATCATATTTAAATACACTTGACATTGTTTGCAGCACTCTGCAGAATGGTGGAAAGTATCAAATTTCTGAGAATACACAAAGTCCAAAGTGGCACTTTAACGCTTATTTTCAGGATAGTTATGTGGAAACTTATGAACATTTAATGCATTTTTAAAAAAAAACAACTAACTCCAGAAACTAGTTATTAACTGCTTCTTCCTTTTCACCTTACTTTGATATGACTGGGAAGATGAGTGGCTGTGACAAAATCTACCTGAACAAGGTAAAAATCAATGCCCTTCAAATAAGATGATCTATTCTCCAAATGGATGATACAGATATGCACTCCATGAGAAGAGACAGAGGATTCCTAAATGGAAGAATAGAAGTTACTCATCCTTATTCCATGCAGACAGGCACCCACCTTAGAACAAACAGTAGCCACTTCTGGCAAATGCTCCTTGGGACAAATACTTGTTATAAATATTCACTATTTTCTTTGGCAGGAAATTTTGCTAATAGCAGTGTCTACACCCCAAATTGTAGTATGTGGGTATTTTTCCAGAATCCTTCCTGAAATCAGCCACTTAGTTGTCCCAGGTCACCTGAACCCAAATTGACTTATAATTGATTGCTCAGCACACTCCCTATAGTGTTAGGTGGGGTGCACATCCCGCACGAGGCCTGGCACGTGCTGCAGCCGGTGAGAGAGGCTGTGCTCCTTCACAGAGCACTTGCAAGGCCCTCAAGTCCAGCCCATAAACACCTACACATTGACTGTCTCAACTGCTCTTAAACATCTCTCAGAAGGTGACAGACCATTTTTCAGTGCAAAGTGGCATTTGGTTATCATGCTCCTTTAATTAACTACAGTATTCACAAGGGCAGTTTGCTCCTTACTTAAGATATTACATCTTCCTCATGCATCAGGGATGACATGGTGCCCCTGGCCTGGTTGCCATTGCAGACTGAAGTCAGGTTCACCCCTGGTGGATCAGACTATGGTCACAAAGTCATATCGTCTGGCTGAATGGGAATGTGGAGCAATATTCTAATCACAAAGTAACATACTCTGAAACTGAGACTATCCTTTGAGAGCATTTCTTCATCGCCATAGTATGTTGGGGAAAGAGACTGGTGATGATTTCACTGCTTGATTGGGTGGTAAATGCACCACCCGGTCAGCGGACAGAGGAAACAGGACAAAGGAAGACAAGACACACACACCTTCTCTTATATTATATGTTATACTTTCAACACAAATAAAGGAACATCTTCTACGCTTAGGTTTAAGGCAAGCCCCAAAATTGTCAAATATTATAAAATCACATAAACTGATGTAAAAAGATGCAACTTTGCTGCA
This sequence comes from Arctocebus calabarensis, assembly GCA_963573935.1. NCBI lineage: Eukaryota > Metazoa > Chordata > Mammalia > Primates > Lorisidae > Arctocebus > Arctocebus calabarensis. The sequence continues at coordinate 38,683 of CAUYON010075706.1, forward strand.
AACATTCACAACTATATGCACAACATTCCCAAAGTGTTGATACACAGCTATTAACCTTGTCTGCTCCTTTCCTCAGAGTGGTCACACCTATCTCTGCCTTTCATGCCTTCCTTTCCCTCCATTACAGACTAGAGTCCTCTCCTCAGATCCCTCCCTTATCCCTGCCTCAAAGGCCGTCTCTGTATCACTCCTTTGCGTCTGTACCTGTTCCCACTGTAAGTCCTTCATCTCTGAGTTCCCACTGTCAGTCCTTTGTGTCTGAGTTCCCACTGTCAGTCCTTTGTCTCTGGTCTTCCCACTGTCAGTCATTTGTCTCTGGGTGTTCCCACTGTCAGTCCTTTGTCTCTGGTGTTCCCACTGTCAGTCCTTTGTCTCTGGTGTTCCCACTGTCAGTCCTTTGTCTCTGGTGTTCCCACGATCAGTCCTTTGTCTATGGTGTTCCCACGGTCAGTCCTTTGTCTCTGGGTGTTCCTACTGTCAGTCCTTTGTCTCTGGTGTTCCCACTGTCAGTCCTTTCTCTCTGGGTGTTCCCACTGTCAGTCCTATGTCTCTGGTGTTCCCACTGTCAGTCCTTTCTCTCTGGGTGTTCCCACTGTCAGTGCTTCATGTCTGGCATTCCCACTGTCAGTCCTTTGTCTCTGTACCTGTTCCCACTGTCAGTCCTTCATCTCTGAGTTCCCACTGTCAATCCCTTGTGTCTGAGTTCCCACTGTCAGTCCTTTGTCTCTGGGTGTTCCCACTGTCAGTCCTTTGTCTCTGTGTTTTCCCACTGTCAGTCCTTTGTCTCTGGGTGTTCCCACTGTCAGTCCTTTGTCTCTGGTGTTCCCACTGTCAGTCCTTTGTCTCTGGTGTTCCCACAGTCAGTCCTTTGTCTCTGGTGTTCCCACGGTCAGTCCTTTGTCTCTGATTTCCCACTATCGGTCCTTGGTCTCTGGTGTTCCCACTGTTGAGTCCTTTGTCTCTGGTGTTCCCACTCTCAATCCTTTGCCTCTGAGTTCCCACTGTCAGTCCTTTGTCTCCGGTTGTTCCCACTGTCAGTCCTTTGTCTCTGGTGTTCCCACGGTCAGTCCTTTGTCTCTGATTTCCCACTATCGGTCCTTTGTCTCTGGTGTTCCCACTGTTAAGTCCTTTGTCTCTGGTGTTCCCACTCTCAATCCTTTGCCTCTGAGTTCCCACTGTCAGTCCTTTGTCTCCGGATGTTCACACTGTCAGTCCTTTGTCTCTGGGTTTTCCCACTGTCAGTCCTTTGTCTCTGGTGTTTCCACGGTCAGTCCTTGGTCTCTGGTGTTCCCACGGTCAATCCTTTGTCTCTGGTGTTCCCACTGTCAGTCCTTTGTCTCTGGGTGTTCCCACTGTCAGTCCTTTGTCTCTAGGTGTTCCCACTGTCAGTCCTTTGTCTCTGGGTGTTCCCACGGTCAGTCCTTTGTCTCTGGTGTTCCCACGGTCAGTCCGTTGTCTCTGGTGTTCCCACTGGCAGTCCCTTGTCTCCGGCTGGTCACACTGTCAGTCCTTTGTCTCTGGGTGGTCCCACTGTCAGTCCTTTGTCTCTGGTGTTTCCACGGTCAGTCCTTGGTCTCTGGTGTTCCCACGGTCAGTCCTTTGTCTCTGGTGTTCCCACG
>CAUYON010075713.1:0-11109 GCA_963573935.1 Arctocebus calabarensis
GGGGGTGGGGTCTTGGGGTCTTGGTGTGTGCCACACCTTTTGGGGGCAAAACACGATTGTAAGAGGGACTTTTCCCAACAAATGCAACCAGTGTAACATGGTTTCTTGTACCCTCAATGAATCTCCAACAATAAAAAAAAAATGCAACTCTCTCGACCTAATGAACCCATATTCAAGAGTGAAGCTGAGAAATTCTGAATCTTTAACCAAGGTCCCCACATGATTCTCCTTCAAAATCCCTGTGCTCGGATGAGTAGTGTTGAAGTCCTAACCCCCAGTGCCTCAGAATGTGACCATGTTTGGAGGCAGGGTCTTTAAATAGATATTTAAAGTTAATTGGGGTCATAGTAGTGTAGACCTCAATTCAATATGATGTCCTTATAAGAGGCGGCAATTAAGACAGACACTCATACTAGGAAGAACACATGAGAACACCGAAATGATGGCCATCAACCAGCCAAAAAGAAAGACCTCAGAAAAAAACATCAACCCTACTGATCTTGTACCTCCAACCTTCAGAACTGTGAGAAAAGAAAGGCCTGCTGTTGGAGCCACCCAATGTGTGGCAGCCCCAGAGAATTAAAACAAACGGCCCTTAGAAACATTCCTGAGACACCTCATCCCTACCAACATTTGTTTTGCAGACTTTCAAACAAGCAATTCTGAAGCCTTTGTTGGAACCTCCCTGCAAAGAAAACCCACAAAATTCCAGCACAGCCCATTCCATCTTGAAACTGCCCCTCCGTGAGAATATTTTCTTATTTCATGCTCCAAGTTATGTTATCCTAATGATTAAGCTTTATAACAATAACACTGCCTGGGATTCTCTAAGACCCAAAAGTGCCTTCAGAATAATTAAACATTTTACTCACTGAAAGCTTAATGTCATGCATATTGTTTGTGGTACCATGTTTGATCTGAATATTCTCCCTTTTAATTAATTTAGGACATTTGATAGATAAATATGATTTGATTATAATAACCAGCACCTTCAACTTACTGATCTTTCTGGATTAAAGGTAGTTTATTGTAGTTTTTAAAAGTAGAAAGAGAGAAAAAATATTACATGATGTTTTCCTCCCAAGGGATTGTGAAATACAATCACCAAATGGTAATAAAAATCTCAAGAGGTTTGGCTTTTGAAGGTCAGAAGCTTTAAGTTGAGAAGTAATACACGTTGCATATAGGTTTCTATCTGCCCATCACAAGTTGCCTATTTCTATAAACTTACAGGCAACAGTCCTGTCAGGAAGTAATATTTTAAAAATATCTTCTACCATGTTCCACCAGCTGTTTTATTGAAATAATGAATATTTTGGACAGGTACTGTATAGTACAGTGGTTTAAACTGATTCAATTACCTATATCAATGACACCCATGTCTTTTCCGTCAAAGAGAGGACGTTTCTCATGTTAAAGACCATACTGAGAAGCTAACATGTCAAAAAAGGGTTTTCACTTCAACCAGCTCTCCTGAAATTCCTATTAAATAGTAATGATGATGACGATGATGGTGATAATTATAATGGCAGCTAAAATTTATAGACAGTTTACTGTGATTCCAGTAGATGCCCTTAAATGTATTGGCTCATTTAATATAATTATTTATTGATGTAGCCTCTAATTCCTATTGGCATTTTATAAATGAGACTCAGAGAAGTACAATGACTCAAAAATCACACTCTTCAGTAAGTAGCAGAAGCAAGTTTCTTATTAAACATGGTTTTAATATCCTGTTCTCATGTATTTGTGTGTTTTCCAAAAGTCCAAGCAAGAAAACTTGTCCTCTAGGCAACATCTGTAAAACATCTGCAAAGCAAGGATAATAACACCTGACTCTTGAGACTTTTTGTGAGGACTTAATATAAATGTAACTTTTCTCCATACCTGGTTATAGTTCTTGGTAAACATTTTATGTGTGTTTTATAAATGCTGATTTCCTCCCTTTCAGCAGTTATTAGCCACATACACCAAGGGTACTGAATTGGGCCTCACCAAAAGTTTTGTGAGAAGATATAGTTGCCTATGCCTTTCCAGAATTTATGTTCCACTGGAAAAGTAAAAAAAGATGAGGGTATGAAAAGTTTGCAAAATGTTTTTGTTTGTTTTGTTTTGTTTGAGACAGGATCTATTCTGTTGCCTCTGACTACAGTGCCGTCACATCGTGATAGCTCCCAGCAACCTTGAATTCCTGGGATCCTCTTGCCTCAGCCTCCAGCATAGCTAGGACTACAGACATCCGAAACAATACTGGGCTAATTTTCCTATTTTTTGTAGAAAGGGAGTGTCTTTCTTGCTCAGGCTGTTCTTAAACTCCTAAACTCAAGCAATCCTCCCATTTTGGCCTCCTAGAGTGATAGGACTATAGCCCTGAGCCACCACACCTAGAATAATATAGAGGGTGGACATAAAGTATGTGTGTAATCTAAAATAGTTATAACTTCAATTGCACATGAACTTCATGTCCACCCCGTATATTTTTAGTTAGTACATGGACCAGTGGTTTTGGAGCCAGACTCCACTGGGTTTGCTTTTCATCCACTGTGTGAAAACTGTGAGACCAGTGACTTTATCTATAGATGGGGGATCTACATTTGGGGGCTGATATAAGGATTTTAATAGCCATTCTTGGTTAGTGTTCCTTCATACTGGGGATAATTGTAATTTACTTATTGTGAAACTGACCTCCAGATTATAAATGACGTGTGTGAATATCCAGAAGTTTTAAAAATGCTCAAAAATAGTATATTATATGATTAACAATGTCTCCAAAAAAGCAAACTAAAAACATTTCTTTGACTGAAATAAGAGAATAAAAGGTTTTCTAATTTGTGAGACTAATCATGCCTTTAATAAGTGCCATGAACAGATCTTTTTTTTTTTTTTTTTAATTCCCTAAAAGAAAGCACTAAGTGTATGGAATTAATGACTTTTCCAGGCTTTTTAGCGTTCTGCTCCTTTATATTCTTTCAAAAGATGACTTCTAACTTGATGACTTTCCCATTAGCTCTGGGCCACTCAGCTTGCTTTTCCTAACAAAGGTCCAGGGATAAATCCTGTGTGGCTGATGTGATTTCCTTGCAGTTCTCAGCGGTCTAATCTCCCTTGATGTGGCTCCTTTCATGGTTTCATGTGGCACTCGTGAGGCATGAGTGGGCCTAAGGCCAGTGGGGTCGTATTGCACCCATTTGTTTTCTCTTCAAAATGAAATGGTCTTTAAATGAGAAAGTATGTTCCAGGAACAAATTATTTCCCTTTGAAGCTCTATCCCTTAACATGACATTTGAAGGCTTTGTGGAGAGAAGTAATTTGGAATTGTACATATTACTGTGTGGTAACTTTGTGCTTCCATTTACAGTGAAGAATGAAAATTTCAGATCTGTCTTCCTTTTGTCAATATTAAGACAGGCTCTATTCAGGTAGTCTTGTAGTTTTGAAAAATCATTTCCAAATGTTACCACTGTACCGTACACGAATATATATATTTTGGCACCTTTCTCTATATATACATTTGCAATACTCGAGTTATGTTTGACTTCTGCAATTACAAGAGGTGCTCAACCTGACTTGTATTCAATCTTTTGTTACTGGTATATATTGACTATTACAATTTTAATACAATTTTTTCTGTTATTAAAATGTGTATAAATTTTTGGCACTTTCTATATTTATATACATATAAATTCAAACAGTATAGGTAAGAAAAATATTCATTCTCTCATTCTCAGGTTAATTCCTTTCTTCTCCCTATAGGTATACTTTTCTCAGCTTGTATATTTTTTATGCATTTTTATGTATATCTCTAGTTATGGAAATAGGTCATTTTTATTAAATAATATTTGATAAAATGTTTCCATCTCAGCAAACCTAAATTAATTTTGTTCTTGTTAACGGCCTACAAATGCTCAGCATAGCTACAATGAAGTTGGTTGATAAGGTTTTATTTTATCTACCTTTTTTCCTCTAGTGACCTAGAAGTTATATGCCCTATTTCAAACTCCCAAATTGTTATCTTTATAGTTTTATAGTACATATATATGCAATATAGTCTGAGCATCCCAGATGTAAAAATGTAAAATTCAAAGTGCTCCCAAATCCAGAACATTTTATCACCTGTGTGACCCTCAAAGGAAATGTTCATTGGAACATTTCAGATTTTCAGATTTGCTGTGCTAAAATGGTAAGCATAACAATGAAATCTCCCAAAATCTGAAATCCAAAACACTTTTAGTTTCAAGCCTTTCCAGTAAGGGATAATCAACTTGTATATAACATTTTTTACTTTATGGAGGTGATCTGTATACATAGCACACCTCCAAAAAAGGAAAGTTTTACTTAACTTCATCTATTCACCACATGCTACTACCAAATGATACAATCTGAGAATTGTCAAGAGTCTGATTTTGTTTTTGTCAAGATTTTTTTCTTTGGTATTCTGTAAATTCAATAAGCTGTGGCTGTGTGTGTATGTGTGTATGTGCCCATGAATGTAGTGTGTGTGTTTTGTTTGCTTTTTGTTTTGTAAATCATGCTTGGTTCCCTAAGTTTCCTTGATCTGTGGTTTGGTATCTGTCATTAATTTTGGAAAGTTATTGAGTACTATTACTATAATTAGCTCTTCTGTTCCATTCTTTCTTTCTGGTATTCCAATTATAGATGTTACATTTTTTTATCTTGTCCCATAGTTTTGGATAATCTTTTCAGTTTTATTCATTCTTTATTGTCTTTGTGTTTCAGTTTAGGAAATTTCTCTTGCTCTATTTTCAACCTTACTAATCTTTTCTTCAACCATGTCCAGTCAGCTTATGAGCCGATCAAAGGCATTCATCATTTCTGCTTTGTTTTTGATTTCTAGCATTTCCTATATTTCTAGCATATATTAACCTGGCTTGGAGTGAGCTGGATTATGTTCAGTGCTGTAGGGATCAGAGGTTTCAAATACCTCTAGTGCCTTGTTGTTTCCTCTATTGACTTGGGGCTTTCTTACTCCTCCTCTGAGATACTCCGTTTGTAGCCCTTTCATCTCTCATCCACTGTCATTATACACGTGTTAGTATGGCAGGAAGGTGTGGAAGAGAAGCGTTCTATAATCTTCCAATTAAGTCTTGGTCTTTTGGTCAGTCTGTGACTCAGGGCAGTGACCGTCAGAAATGTTTTGCCAGTGGTATCACTTTTTTGCCCCATCTCCCACCCCACCTTTCTTGGATGCCTCATTCGTAGTCTATTTTCTCAACCCTAACTCATTATAACTGTTCCCCCCCTTCTGAGATGAGATGAGAAGTTTGGAAGAAAATAAAGTGAGAAAGAATTCACTATTTCCAGCTGGGATCAGGTTTCAGAATTGCTCCCTGGCGAAGACCATTTTTTAACTTTTAGTTCAGACTAATATATGGCTCCATACAATTAGGTTACATTGTTTGTGTTTGTTGATAAAGACCAAGTTGCATTTGAGCCCTTGACGCAGGAGGTGTGTCATATACCCCTACATTGCACCTGTTAGGTGAGACCTTACAAAACCACCTCCATCCTCCTGTCTCACCTCTCCCCCTTTCTTTGAATTTAATTGTGTCTTTTTCTTGCATGGGCATGTAGTTGTGGATCTACTGGTTTCATATTAGTATTGAGTACATTGGAAGCTTGCTTTTGCATTCTTGTGATACTTGCATAGAAAGTAATTACACTCTTTCTTCTGCTAGAGTCTTACAGTGCCTGGTGATGTACTTGAAAGGAAAACTTTACTACTGAGGTGCCAGTTACTTTCTCAGTTGCCTGCTAGTTCACAGATAGCTGCGAATAGTTTATTAAAATTGCCACTCATGTTTTCTTACGAGTCTATGGCTCCAACAGCTTCTGGTCCAGCTAAGGAGATCTCAGCTCCATCTGGATGCACCTATCTCTTCGGATTTTAGAGTGTTGATTTGCCATGAGATTCTGGCCCAATGGTGGAGGTAAAACAAACAACAAACAAAAAGAGTTGATTTTTAGTTTCTCCAGTTTTTATTTGTTGTCGTAAGGAGTGATGAATCTGTTGATGTTGAAACCGGAGCACTATTTATTTTTATCAAAAAGTTCTATTGGTTTTTTGCTTATTATGCTTCTGATAAAATAAATATATGGCTTAAATTTTCAAAATACAACTTTAATAAACCTTTCAGATATGATCATGGGTGATAAGTGTCCTAAGTCCAGGGATGTCTATATGTGTCTCTATTTCTCCATTCACATGAATGATAGTTGGTCTGGACATAAAACTTAAGGTTCAAAATTTTTTTCCATAGCACCTTGAAAACAATGCTTGAGTATTTTCTTGAACCCAATTTCTTAAAATGAGTAGTCTGTTATCAATCTGTTTTTCTCATTTGTAAGTTGTCTTCTTTTTTCTCTGGAAGCTTTGAGAATTGTTCAAAGTTGAACTTGTGATACAATATATCTAGGTGTGGGGATATTTTGGTTTGATTTTTGCCTTCACTCTCCTGGAACAGTGCTAACGGCAGCCCATGTGTCTCTCAGAGATGGGACAGAGTACTTTCCTCTTTTCCCCTGTTTTTCCTTCATTTTGAATTCAGGTAGAATTCACACAACATAAAATTAATCATCTTAGGTTCAGAGACATTCAGACTTTCACTATGTGTGCAACCGTTTCACAACATTTTCATCACCCTAAAGGAAACCCCATACCCATTAAGCAGTCAGTCCCCTTGCCTCCCAAAAGAGATTCAGCAATTCGCTTTCTTTCTTTATGGATTTATCTATTTAGATATTTCATACAAATGGAATAATACAGTATGCCTGGCCTTTTGTCACTGGCTTCTTTCATTTATTGTAAAATTTTCATGGTTTATCCACAATTTAGTTTATACCAGGTTTCATTCCCCTTTTATGGTGGAATAATATTCCACATTTTATTTATCTGTTTATCTGTTTATGGGTATTTCAGTTGTTTCCACATTTTGTTTTAGATGTGGGTGTTTTTAAAAATTGTCTTACTTGGCACTAAACCATTACTTTAATTTTATAACACACTATTTTTCTTTTCTTTTCTTCACTGTATAATAATTTCTTATTGTTTCTTTGGTTCTTTCCATCTATTCTCTTCATATTTTTCTGAAATTCTGGTTACTTTATTTGGAACTCTTGGATATTTACATTATCAATCATAATGTTTTCTTTTGTTGAGTACAGAGAAAGTCTCAATTCAATTTCCAGCTCCTCAATGAATGAATTTTTCTTTTATGATAATTCTGCTACTCAGACCATTAAATGTATTCTTAAATTTCAAGGAACAAACTTTGAATTTCCCATCTATCCATATATTTATTTTAACAGACATAACATCTTTCCATATCACTAATAGTTATGAACTTTTGTTAAAAGATTTGTTAAAAGTTTTTGATTTGTCTGTTTTATTAACCTGTATGATTTTTGTATTTGGTTTGGTTTTATTTGGGAGTTGTCTGTTCATTGATATGAATATTCCTCATTCATTTAGATTTCCTTATGTGTTGGTGATTCTGAAGCCTGGGCTAATCATGACATTAGAGAATCTCCCTGAGAACCTTTTATAAGTGTTGTGTTTGCTTACTGAATCCTGGCTCCAAAGATGGTAGCAAAGCAGCTGCCTCTACCAATGACTGCTTGAAAGAGTACGAAGACTTTAGGTGGCATGTACTGTGAGTCTCTGACCCATCACCTGATCAATACTTCAAAGCTCTTTCCTTACAATCTGACTTATCATCTCTCAGCTTAGAGTAACCATGAATCCTCTTCTACCTGGACTATGTTTGGGGCTATTTTTGGCTTCTGGTTTCTATTTTTCCAGGATTTCCTAACAATTTCTAGACCACTAAAAGAATATCCTTCCTCTTTTAGGCATGTCTGAGGATCAGGTCAGGGAGAACGAGGCTTGAAAACCTGCCCAATTTGCCTTTTTGACCTAGTAAATATATATTACATTTCCTATATATATATAATACACATATATTACATTTATATTATATATATATATATATATACACACACACTCTCCTTTCCAGATGGAAAGGAGAGTGTGTGCTCATAAATCCCTGTCTAAATCTCTTCCTTTTCATGACACAGTTACCCAAGGACTGCCCTAGAAAAAATTTACACCAGCCTCAGAAAGTGGGTTTCCCCTTATACTTTTGCAAACTAGGAGCTAGGAAGATACATAATTAAATCCTCAGACTCCCTTCCAGACTCAGCAATCATCAAAGACTCATGGAGAAAGACTTCTTCAGAACAATGGGCAATAAAATATATCCTACCAATTATTTATAAAGAGGAGTTGAGTTTTTCAAATTATCAGTTGACTACAGTAATTGTTTCCTACAGCTGCTGTAACAAAGTCCTATAAACATGGTGACTTAAAACAACGTAAATTTATTCTTTCACTTTTATGGAGGCTAGAAAGCCAAAATTAAAGTGTTGGCAGAGCCATACTTTTGAAGCTTTTGAAGGCTATAGGGAAGCATCCTTCCTTTCCTTTTCCTAGATTCTGGTGATTTCTGGCAATCCTTGGGTTTCTTGGCTTCTAGGCAATCTCCCCAATCTCTGCCTCTGTCATAGTATGGTACTGCCATAATATGTCTTTGTGTCCAAATTTTCCTCTTCTTACAAGAGCACTAGTCAGTGGATTAAGACCTACATAATCCAGTGCAGCCCTAATTCAGAATGGCATAGTCTCAATTTGATTGCATCTTCAAAACCCTATTTCATGTGAGGTAACATTCATAAGTTCCAGGTGTTAGGACTTCAAGATAACATTTTGACGGTTACATCCAACTCATAACAATTATGCATGTTGGAATTTTTAAACAAAATGATTTTAGGCCTTCATGAAGGAGGATACTTAATGAAAAATAGGTTCATATGATCTCTGCTGTAACATATTATTCCAACACTAAAAATCTAACTCTGCTCTACCTTCATCAACCTTCAAAACTTCATAGAATAATCAAAGAAGGCCAAGATGGCAGTCTGTAGCCAGCTTTCTGCAGACACTCCCACCCAGAAGGAGAGTTAAAAGACAGAAATTTAGCAAGAAAGCCAATGGTTTGGAACTGAGCCAAAAGAGAAGGTCGAAGAACACACATCAACCCTGCTGGAGCGACCTGCAAACTCAAGGATACAAATAAAAGGTACAGAGCACATTGCCAAGCAGACGTGAGTCCCTTCCCCCTATAAGATCAGATTGCAGCATACTCCATACCTCCATACAAACAAGCAAGCAGAGTTCAGATGTCCTCCCACTCTACCCCACGGGATAGACCCTCTAAAAACCAGATCTCCTTCCCCTACTAGGGTGCCACAGCATTCTCCTGCCAGGCATAAAACTGTATAAAACTGTATATATGAACTCCCGGCACTCCCCTCCACTGTCACCCAGAGGTCTGGAGGTCTGTCCCCCACGGAGTCCAGATTCTTGGACATTTTCTCAAGGAGTGTGGACAGGGCACAGGCTATTGCTGATCTGTGCTTTTTTCCTGGCTTGGGAGTGGTGAGAGGAAAGTGAGCAAAGAGGAGGCTGAAGTGGAGAGGCGCTCCCCTGAGGCATCAAGCGGCAACACTGAGAAAGCTTTGCTAAATTTCAGCCACACATGGCCCTCAGGGGATAACAGCTGAGACAAAGGGCTGAAGCTCACAGGCTGAGTCAGGACTATTAGCAGACCAGCATCTCTTCCACAGGGCAGAAATTCTTTGAACTTGTTCTGTTCTATCAGCAACATCAATCAGGGACAGGGCAGGAACTGAGTGAATCGCCCCAGCCCCTATCAAGTACCCAGGTTGTCAGGCCTCACCTCCCACCCTGCCAACAATGACATAATTGGTGAACTGGCTGAGGAGCCACAGAGCCCAGTGTGACCTAGGCAGGTGCAAACCTCTAGAGCATCTGCTCATTGAAGGGAACTGGATCAGAGCCCTGCAGGGTTATCAGAGACCGGGTGCGACAGAGGGGCAAGGCGGGAAAAGAGGCATCAACCTTCCCAGACTAATTTACTGGCTGGGGGGGGCCTTCCTGAGGTCACAGAACCCTGGAGCGAGTTATACTAAAGCTGCCAGCACACTCCTGCTAACTAGTCACCAGAGACTTTTCAACTCTTTGATTTGAGGTTGTTACTGGCTGGGACAATTGATTGGGACCTCTTCAACTGGGCCAGTCACCCAAGGACTTTCCAACGTGGTACACTGGGTGTGTGGTAGTGGGAAGGTTTGATTTTCCTTTTCCAATTGTTGTGGGGGACGTGGTGACAAAACTACTGATATTTCTCCACAGCTCAGATTCCAACATAGAGTAACCAATTCTCTAGGGTAAGACAGAGACCAGCTGAAAATAAGACAGAACCACTTAACCCCACCACATCAAGAAGGCCCCCAGTTGCACAGGCAGTACCAAAGTATGGGTTAGCAAAACTATAGGGGAAAAGGTACAAACACCAGTCCCAGCTTACAGGCAAAGGACTGGTTAATCACTACTCCTAGAACCCCCAACCCAACTTATCCTTACCTACTCACCCAGCCAAATGGTGCAAAATAAATATGGGGCAGAATCAGCAGAAAAGCTCTGGAAACATGAACAACCAGAGTAGATCAACTCCCCCAAGGAACAATTTGGCAGACACAAATGATGATCCTATGCATAAACAGATGGCTGAGATGTCAGAAATCAAATTCAGAATTTGGATTGCAAACAAGATCGATAAAATAGAGGAAAAATTGGAATTAGAATTTTTGTGAGCATTTCAAAAATTGTCTCAAGAAGTCAAGGAATTCAAAAACCAAATGACCAAAGATTTTGACACATTGAGACAAGAAGTTGCAGCCCTCAAAGATCTGAGAAATACAGTAGAATCACTCAGTAACAGAATGGAGCAAGCAGAAGAAAGGATTTCTGACATGGAAGACAAAGCTTTCAAATACTCCCAAACCTACAAAGAGATAGAGAAATGGAAGGCAAAAACAGATCATTCTCTCAGACAGCTATGGGATAACTTGAAGAAAAACAATATTCGCCTCATAGGGATACCTGAAAATGATGAAGTGGCATCACAAGGCCCACAGTCTCTTCCTTATGAGATTATGAAAGAGAACTTT